>JAOEHI010010120.1:60653-98355 GCA_025447815.1 Percopsis transmontana
TTTTTCACAGGCCCCCCCCCCCCCCCCCCCCCTATACACACACACACACACACACCCTTTAGTAGCCCACAGTGGCCGGCGATCTCCCCCAAACTATCCACAGACCTGGTCCGCTTCTCCATGTCTGTCAGCTATAAATCATTTGAAGGTATTTACAAGGCTACAGGACATTTGAAACACGTGTGCACCCTTTAAACCAGTCCGCGAGTCAACATGCTTGCTCCTCCAACAACCACACACACACACACAAGCACAGACACACAGTATATGAACAAAGAATGTTATAGTGAATAGTACAATGAACATACTTTATTGAGGGGCCAGTTGTGTCATTTTCTTGACACGTCGGGTGTACACGTACATGCGAAAACATGTGAAGACGCTGCCAGCAAACAACTTTTAGGCCAAAAGGCTGAAACACGAGCACTGCAAATCACTCTTGTTTGGAAACTAGCCTCTTTAGTGGTCAACACTGACGGGAAGAAATATTTGGCTCAAAATGGACCCCCTTGACACTACTTTCTGCGCCCAGTGTAAATCACATTGTATCCATGCATCCCTTTGAGGATTTCTGCAGGAACTACTTACTTTGGGGTCTCTAGGACCACCTAGCATGTATTGTTATACCACATTTCAGCTGTTTCATGAGAAGAGCAACAGGCCTGCTGTCAAACTCAGACCCAATACTGACGAACTCTCCAATCTCTCCCCTTTTTTGTGTTTCCACCACCTCCTCCCTTTTACTTCATCCTCCCCTTTTTTTCCCTTGCTTCTACTTTAAGTCCCATAGCTTATGGCATTTTTCTCTGACCCTTCCACAGTTAAAGTCTTGGCCAGGAGCTTTGACATGTGGAACTTTCTGACTGGAAAAAAAAGCCGTATGGCTGATGTCCATTGAGCTCCATTGTTCGTCTGCTCTTTCGACCCAGAAAGTTGAAGTCCAGATGGACTTCAAACTTGCCACACACTAATTCTCTCCCCCACTCAAATATTAAACATCTGTCTACAATTTAGAAAAGCTCTTTTAAAGCACCGTAGAACTGTAAACTCAAAGGTATATTTTAAAGTTGCTCAAATATCACATTTTCTATTCTGTTCTATTCTGTTCTATTCTGTACTGTTCTGTTCTGTCTCTGTAGTTCTCTGTTCACCTTCTAATTTATCCAATGCCATGCAGTGCTTCTAATAAATTTTCCTTGCTAGCAATAGCGATGTAATGAGTTAGCTGAGAGATGTTTGGTGGCTTGCCGGAAAGTCGCCTGATTTCTCTTTGATAAGAGGAAGCCATAATAGGATTAATAGGACTATGCATTGCCATGTCCTTTTTCTTTCTTTTCTTTCTCTCTTCAAAGCCTCTTTATTTTAGTTGCCCATGGCAATTGGCCTGTCCTGCTCCAATGAAAATAGCTGGTTGAAAAAGATCTATACTGATGAGAAACAGAGCTACAAGGAGACAGATAAGAGCTTGGGCGCTCAGCTTGAAATTGTCTGGTTGCACTCCCAGATGAACTGCTCAGATGGAAAGTCTGAGAAACACAGGCTTTTCCAATGAGAGGCTCGACAAATAGTAATTGCTGAATCAACACAAAGCAGTCCTTGTTGTTGTTTCAGCGTTTTCTTTCCTTCTTTTTTTGCCTTGAATGCCCAGACGCCAGAGAGAATGAGAGGGAGAGAGAATGAAAGAAAACTAAAAACAAGTCAGGAAAGCAGTGAAAAGAGCAACGAGTAAGAAGAAAAGCAATCGTTAACGTAATGGCTTTCCCACTAAAGCCAGGAACAATAAAACACCAGAAGAAGAAGAGAGACAGGTTGTTCTTCGTAGAAATAAAACATCCAGAGCACACCTTCCATTTACATTTTTTTAAAGACAGATCATAGACATTGGGAAAGTATATCAAACGATAAGCCAGCGCATCCTTGGCTTTGGCTGGGATGAGGTATTAACAAATGATTTGCATCCAAACAACCAACAAGCTACGTCAAAACAAAACAAAAAACCCCAACACCGCAACCACAAAAAGGTAAACAGAGACACCGCTGAAGAAATAACACATGCTTAGGTATTGTGGCTACGAAGATAATGTAAATAAAAACAACCTCAAATGATACTGTGTATTTGCTTTGTGAGTAGAGAGGTACCAGTATCCACACCGCACCACACCCCCTTTGCTAGTCGGGGGTTTGCTAGATACATGGACTGGCAATGATTACTTGAGTCTCTCAGACTACTGTGTGACTAAGACCTGGCAACATATCTGGAACACACACATTAACACACACAGAGAACCTACAGAGTGAGGTATGAACTGAGATATGAAGGGGCACACATACACTCAACACATGCACAGAATGGTAAGCACACAGTATGCAACAGCACTCCCACACAAACAGAAGCAGTCTGAGACATTGTACAGTATCAGCAGATGCATCACTTTGAAGGCATTTGCGTTACAGCTCCAATAAACATTCACAATTATTTTTCGAAGCTTTATTTCCCCACACTGCGACTACAAAATGAACTTCTCTAGTCAGCAATGCAACTTTCACCAAACTTCATCACTCATTCCTTTTTTTTCCCTCCCCCAAAAAAACCCCTCACATCCAGATAGACAGTTTTCTCCACCTAGTTCAAACACTGCCCTACCTGGTCTCGGTAGAAGCGGGCGGTGAGAGTAGAGTGAACGAGCGGAGCTTGACTCCCAAAATCCAGTCGCGGTGGATGTGACTGAGGACGCCTTCGAGGGCCTGTGGTGGTGATAATTGAACTCGGAGCGCGTGCAGCCAAGAGCAAGCAGGTGTGCCCCGTCACGGCAAGGGGAGGAGAGAGAGGAGAGGAGAGGAGAGGAGAAAAGAGGAGAGGAGGGGAAAGGGGAAGGGGGAAGAGAGATAGGCGGAGGGAGGGAAGGAGGGGTCGGTCTGCCGCGCTCCTCTCAGGGGTTGAAGCAATTGGTGGAGAACTTTTCCCGGGGACCGGCCGCTCCAAAAACAGCTGGAAATGGAGAAGGAGGGAGGGCGCGGGGGGAGAAAAGGGAAGGAAAGATTTGAGGAAAAGAGCAAAAGAGGCTTGGCTCTCACTGTGTCATCTGGTAATGATAGGTCCTGCAGAGCTGACTACACGCACACGCCCACATGCACGCACACACACAAACACACACACACACACACACACTTCTGTCATTCATTCTTTAGGGGAATTTGTGTTGTTTTCCATCTTGAAAACAAGCCAACCCCCGTCCATTTTTGTTCTAATCCTTTCCCCTAGCGATTCTGGCCCCTCCCCTGTTCCCCACATCTTGATTGGGTTTGTTTAGGATTCTCTTATTAGCCAAGGGGGTCTGTTGGAGTTCATTAGACAAAAGGACGACGAGGAGGGATTGGGTGATGGAATGGTGGTGTGTCGGGGGGTGGGGGGGGGGGGGTGTTTCCTGTGTTCTGCTCTCCCGTGTAGGATGAGGAATTATCTTTATTTCTTGTTTGGACCTACTTAGGTTTTATTTCAAGAGGCAGTGGTGTAGGACATAGTATCGGGATTACCCTATTTTCTGAATAGCTTCCATTTTGGAAGGGGTCTTTCTATATGTAGTGTATACATAACACGTATGTGTAATTATTGTTTCGTCTTGAAATCTCTTATTTAGGAGGAACTATTTTCAGCAGAACTTGTGCACGCACACAATTACATAAAAAGTGTATTGTTAATCTCTTATGATGTAGATCTCTTTTCCCCACTATGGAAGGTGGATGTTTTAGAAATTGTTTGCTTGCAGTTAAGGTTGCAGCAATCTATATCTAGTCACTGTCCTCTCGATAGGAAAACAATTTTACAGAAAGTGGCTAGTGGCAACGAAAAATGACTCAATGTAGTTCACATATCTATGATATTTCACAAAATAAATTTAGCTTATGTGGCTGTATGTCATAAATTTACTTGTACTGACAGCACATTATGTGACTACTTCCTTTAAAAGGTTTTAGACGAATTTGACAAAGTTTGTATCACCATGGATTTAGTTGGCACATGTATACTGTACAGCCTGTTAACTAAATCCCTCATTGATTTACACATCACACCAAAGACTGTAGTCATCTTTTTGGTAGTCCAGCCCTACGTATATTGTTACTTTGAAGGGTGTCAACCGCCAAGGAAGTTTCCTGTAAATTGAACCCAGAGCAAATTAAATGAATGGTAAGCAGTAAACATCCGAAGCAGTTCCAGCTGTGTCCTTCCGGAACGCTGTCACATGTCTTCCCCTTCACTCTGTCACGTGTCTTCCCCTTCACTCTGTCAAGCAGAATACTTAAAACGAATACAAAACTAAGATGAAATACTAAATAATATAGGAGGAAGATGTTGTTTCAGAGGCAACACATCCAAACTCAATATTTGATACTGTTATTAAACTTTTTATTGTTATTTTTCTGTTTTTTTAATCTTTTTTATCTATCTATACATTCGATTTGGCTTATTGTATACACACGGTAACAAACAAAGGAAACACCATACTATGTGTTAAAGAACCTGCTTATGACATTGTTCAATAATTGTGGGGGTTAAAAACATTTTTGTCTGGATCTGTTTGGCCTCTGTTGAACACTACGCATTTGAAGATGTTGATGTGGGAGATCACAAGAATCATGGATTGGATTGGTTTTAGCCTGAAATAACTTCTGAAGTCTTTATCTACCTCACTCTCTCTTCTTCCACTTTTTTGCATTCAGCTCAAAGACTCAAGACACTAAGAGGATCTGATAGAAAAGAGCAGGCTTTTTCCTGTTTTCCTCTCTCCACTTGAATGTCTTTCATGGTAGAAGACAAAGGGCAGACCACACACATGGTCTGCCCCATGTGTGTCTAAATGGCCCCAGGCCAACTGACAGAACTTGGTCTCTTCGTTTTTGCTTTTAGGCAGATGATCTGTCAATATTTGTCAGCGTCACGCCAACAATATTGGCTGCATTATCTAGCCGAGCTATAGAAAGGACACTTTATGACTGACTATGACAGTGCCTGAACGCGTTCATTGAACGATAGTTTATGAACTCGTTCATATTTTGGGTGAAAGTGAACTGAACGTATTGAATTACTGCCTGATGAACGTTACTGTGAACTTGTTCATTCTGGTGTCTGTGAACGGAACACTCTCTCAGTTTAACTTCGTTCATTAGGGTGCCAGATTTCTATAGAGTCTTCCACGCGGAAACCCGGCTAAAACACACCGTAAACAGGCCTTAATATGTAGGAGAGAAAAAAACACGCTATCTGGCAACACCAGCCACCAGTGTCGCACCGCCGCATGCGTCATTAAAACAAAAAGCAGCATGTAGCGTTAGACGACAAATAATTTAGAAAAATAATAGGTCGCAGCAACATATGGAAAAAAACAACTATGAACTAGTTTTTTGAAGCATGAACTAGTTCATTTTAAAAATTGTGAACTGAACTTTAAAATAGTTCATGTTGAATCATCACTGGACTATGAATGCTTTCTGTATCGCTAGGTTTAGAATCATTGACTTCATTCACTTTTAAAGAGAGGTGTATACTATGTTATCTTATGTTACTAAAGGCTAGCATCCACCAAGGCGTAACGCTGACAACATGGCCCAACACGGCACGGCACAACAAGACAACGGGAGACTCGTCACTGGGGGTGTTTCAATGTTTCAATGAGCACGACTCATGTACTGGTATACTGGTAGAAACTAGCTTCTAAAACGTAGCATGTTACTGAAACAAGACGTAACATGTATAATCTCCTTTCTTAGGTCCAAAATATAGCACTGCAGAATGGTGTGTCCTTTTCATGCTCTCATATGCTAAGCTTCCTCCTCCCCCTTTCGACTTTCATTGTGCTCTTATTGGCAATCGATGCAACTTGGTCGTTCGCCTACAACCGAAGATTCAACATGTTGAATTGGTGTTAACCCCCTCAACAGACATTTATAGATAGACACTGGTATCCACCACAAAGACTTTGTCTCTGCCTCTTCTTGGTGGGGGATAGCCTTAAGAGAAACTGCCCCCTCTCTTGGCTTTCTAATGGTTGGTCTGTCTATTAGTGTACATATTCCTTTTAATTTTTTAATCATATAGTGCTGTTTTAGTCTTGTATGCTGGTGATAATGCACTTTAAATGAATAAACTTGATAAACATGACTTACTTACATCATGAATACATTTATTTTATTCATGTCATCTAACAGTAAATACCTCGGTTTTGTGTGCCTTTCATCTTCTCACAATAAAACATGAATCTTTTAAGCAATCTTTTAAGTAAATTCACATTAAGTATTACAACTACGTAGGTGTTTGATGAAAGGGAGGTGAAGAAAAGGCCCTGGAAGGAATACGGACGTTGGCCATGTCTGAAGTCAAATTCTTCAGGCACTGGGCCTTGAAACACATTCAGTGTTGAGATCATACCTGGCACCTACAAAGGGCTGTGAGATCAGCTGTAGACGGAGAAGTGCCTGCAGGGAAAGCTGTGAAGTTTAGCCTGGAAATAGGAAGACTCTTATCCAGGGCTTTGGCTGTGGACAGGCGATGGTTTGTGGAGATCTAAGATTTGACATTTTAGTTAGGAGATGTTCTTTTTAAGACACTAGACCATCCTTTCGACCAAATTATTGGATTTTGCTGTGGTCTATCAGGTGTTTTTTTTTGTGTCTATCAGGTGTTTTATTCATTAAGATAGATAGATTTATTGATAGTGACATAGCCTTTAGAGAGGCTTCTAAAGGTAAGCTTGCATGTGCAGACGTGTCCATCTTGTCTGACCCTTACTCTTCTCGGGGAGACAGCTGGAGGCAACATGTGCACCCTGCACCACCTCTCTGTACCTTTTCTTCTTCTATTAAACTTCCCTTTACTCTCATGTTTTCCCTAAATCCCTTTTTCTCCATCTTGCTCTCTGTGCTCTCTTAAATTACATGATTGTAGGACTCTTATCAGACCCCAGCACTCCCGTACCTCTGCCATTGCACTGCATTTAGTTTCTACACTGGTGTGTAAGTGTGAGATGAAAACTAAAAATCATTTTGGGGACATTAATGTCAGTCAAGTGAGGCCCTGCAGTCAAATTATGCATGTGGAACACTAATGATAAACTCTTATGTTTCTATAAAAAGCTTATTATGGGTTATGTAGTTCTGCTCTGGGCAGGTTTGATCGATGTAGGGTGTGGTTAGAACATGAAATGTAGCTATGGGAAATGTAGAATAAAATTGTGTTTTAATACCAAATGCTGCCTTTAAGCTGTATTTTACAATTTGGTTTCATTGAAATGGAAACATGTATTGAACTTCTGTTAAACTCTCGACTCTAGTTTAGTTTACTTAATATTAGGTCCTCTAGGGTTGGGTACCGAATTACATCGGTACTACCGAGTACTGATTCACGTAAAATCAATCGGTGCCAAATTTTGGTACCTTAGAGGCATCTGTGGGTGATGTGAGTAGAGAGAAAGAGAGAGATAGAGCGAGACTACGAGAACAACATTATGTACCTCTGCAGCTTGTTCAATGTTTCGACACAGCAATGGTGAGCCAGAAACGGAGGGATTAGGCCTTAGCAGGTCCTCCACCACTGGGAAATGGTGGTATATGGAGAATTGCTCAAGGGCGCTCAAAGAAGTGAAGAGAGGGGAGGATCTGGAATTAGTCGAGTTAAGAAACTGCTTCCCTGCCCCATCACATTTTCATGTAACACGGCAAGACATCCATGCAATCCGCAGAGTCATTAAATCTGGGAAAAAATCTGTGTCATGCTCCACTAGAGAAAATGACCCAATTGTGGCCTGTTAAGCAATAGCTGTACTTCTCCATAACAAAATGATGCTTCACATAGAAAGTCAGTCAGGGTGGAGAGCTTTAATGTGGCTAGGATTACATAGCTGTTACATAGCTGGTGAATGGTTCCTTGTGTGGTACGGTACACCCAGATGGAAGTTAATGGACTATGTAGCACCCAGTTAATCATTCTGGTTTGGTTAATAGTGAGGTATATTTCTCAGAAGGTTCTACATTGAATAACATTGATAATAAAGATGGTGTCAGCTCTATAACCCCAAAAAAACACACTGCAAATAAGTTTTTCTCTTTGCGAAATTGAGACAAGGGTATAAAAATACTGTACGTTTGCCTCAAAATCTCAGCGACTAGTGAACAGGACTTTCTTCATTCTGATTCTCTACGTTTTTCAACAGCAGTTAGGCTGTCATCCTGAATGGTCTATCTCAGAGCTAATGGTCAAAACAGACACATACACACACATACACACACACACACCATACAGAGTAGAGGCACAGACCATGGCATTGACACCACAACAGTTTGGATCTGGGCCAATCGTACTGTGGGAAATGACCTTATTTGGACCAATAACAGTACGGCTGTGTGTTAACATGGATTCATATGGTAATTTCCCTGGAGGAATCCTGTCAGTTGGGTTTGCTCTTGACGTCCTTTACTTAAAGACTTTATGGTATGCTTACTTAGACGCGCACAGAGACACACACGTGCACACATCCAGATAAGCCGTCAACTGCTAGCATTATCGGTTGAACTTTCACGGGGGTAGATTTCCGGGATGACAAACTAATCTATCTATATCTCAGATGTAAGTCCCATTCTTTGCCCCGCACCACATTTGCATGTTAGACCTAAATTCCACAGTCCATTCAATGTGTGAGAAGGTGGAATGTCAGCATTACCGAATAGCCTCTCGTTTCAAGGCTACATTTAGAACTTATTGTCATAATAATCTACCTCCACACAAAAGCTGCTTCTGGTGGGGAGCTCTCGCATTCAGTGCTTCACTTCGTTCGCCCCTCGGCCCCACACGGCATCACAAAAACACACAAAAAAAACACAACAGTGCAGGCAACGGAAACGCTCACTCAAGTAGTGTTTTGGTATAAACTTGCCCATTCAAACGGCGGCAAGACTTTTCCTCTCCATGGCGACAGACTCCCGCTTGGCGGAAAGCGGAGAGAAAGAGGGAACACACACATGACCATCCAAGTTGACATCACACCCTATAATAAAGAAAACACAGCTGCCTGGCCACTGAGCAGTATAGCATTAGAGCACTGATTAATTGTGATTGCACAGTTTCAAACAATGCCAGAGGGGTTATTATCCCCGGTCTCAAAGAGATTTTTCAGGGGTATACGGACTGTCAGACACACACGATCTAATGAACAGTTAGCCAACACTACTGTTTGTGTGTAGCTATTATATAATAACATCATTGGCTTTCATTTTAATATGCAGCCAAACACAGCTGCATGGCTGGTATACAGTATAGCATTAGATTAAACCAGTGTTTTAATATGATTGCATGGTTTTAACAGATGGGGAACACCCAATTGTGTTATAGCGACCCCAGCAAACTGTTCATGTTCTGAAACACACCAGTGCATTGAAGGGCGACTGACCCCTCTTTGGGGTGGGGGAATTGGAGAACCATTAATGTTGTAGCAGGGGGACTTGATTTAGAGTCCATTGTTTTTGACCTAATCTATAATTCACTAAATGTTTTGTTTTGTTTATCTGTGTTTGGTGGAAGAACAGTGTTCCTTGTGTTAAAGAGAAATTCAACACAACAGATACCATAGCGTGCTACATAACCTGTTCTAAGTACAAGTGTACAATGAGCATTTGAACAACTTCATTAATACCCTGTATGTGTTTGAATGTGCTGGGCAAGCATTTTACTTTCCAATAAGGTCTGGTTTTAATTTACTGGGTTTGATGGGAGCCTGCCAATACGCTCCTTTCACTGCTAACAATGCTAGTGCAACACTCCCAAATTTTTATAAAGAATTATAAAGCAGGTATGATATAGGCACTGCCAGAAATGTAAACAAAAAACACGCAGAGACATATACAATCTCTGTTAGTTGCCATGGAAACAAAAGAAGTTCTATTTATGATGGGCCGTTTCCATTAACAGATTTACTATTTTTTTTATTTGGCCGATATAATTCCTCCTCCCTCTATTAAGAATGTTTGAGATCTGTTTACATTTTGTCACCTTACCTGAGTTTATCATGTCTTTTCATTAGACAATATAGAAAAATATAATCTTGGATATTTAAAAACATTTGATACGTAGTTGAAAGAACAGAATGTAGGATGTTGCAACAGTAGGGGAGAGGGGGCAGAACAGTGACTACTTAAAATTCCACAAATTGTGAGATTTTGGGATATTATACACAGTGTGTGATAAATATTAGTTTGTGCTCCATTGATATTGCATAACGCCAACTGGCTATGGTTTGCAAGTTCTCTATCACATGGACCAGACATTGGAGAGTAGTAGTAATTAAAGTTGTTTCATGATGAAGATGTAGTGGAAACAAGAACAACAAATTTAAAATATTCAGCATTCTGGCAACATGGATTATGATGTATCACATTAAATTCGTATATATAGTCTTGACATTACACTATTTTTGTTAGCAAGAGAATATACTCTACAGTATGTACAATAAACAACAATTCTTTAGCAAGTCTTTATGATGGTAGGTTTAGACATTTTGCTCAAGGTTGATGTATTATTGATGTATCATTATTTTCGGTTTGTATCATCCCTATAATGTAAATCAAAATATTTCGAAAGTACAATATTTTAGTATCTACTTTCACCAGAGTTAAATATTTGCTTATGCGCACATTTCTTCTGCTGATCTAACCATTCATTTTGGGTGTGTCATTAAAACGCTCTGCGCTCAACTGAGTTAATTTATCATAGCGAAGTGGTACTAATTCATTATGACTGCATGCACAAGCAAAAGTAGCAGCTAGTGAGCATTTGCTGTGGGGTACAGAATCCACCAAACACCAACTTATCAAGACCAGGCTAGCCTCATGCATCAGAGATAGGATGCATGCTGTCAGATTAAAACATCCTCAGGGGGTTACCTTTTCATTTATATGTTTTTGACCCTTCAACAAATAGTTGAAGTAGCCCATTCTAAGTAATGTAGTTCCAATTGTGTAGCAGATATTTTTTGTTTGTTTGTTTAACAATACATCCTGAAGCAATACTTTCAATATCATTCAGTTCAATTGTGCTGTCAGCTTTCAAGTTACGCCACATCGGTTTCATGGTAGCCTATGTAATATCAAACATCTGATGATTATGCAGAAATGTGATATTATATAAGGATTGGAAGGCATGTATTATTCAGAGGTTGGTTTGGGCAACTATTACCATGAGAAGCCACAGCTAAACTGTGCCCGTTGAAATAGAAACTGGGTCAGTTGGGAAATTATTTTGTTAATTAATTGCCAGGTTTGCTTTTTCAGGATCAAAGTTTTGTCTGTGCGACAAATTGGAGAAAATTTATGTTTAAATCTAGAAGTAACAGCAAGCATTTGAGTCTGACAGAGTCCAGAGGCTTTCTTCTGAGGCCAGCAAACTGTATTTATTCAAAAGAACCATTCAAAGAATGAGAAAGGGTGTCAGCTGTCCCGCCTTAACAGGTCCAACAAAACTGACATAGCAGAGTCAGACATGTCAATCAAGTATCTGTACATGCCCAAGTCCTGAGTAGATCCACATTAACTCAACATTAAGTCAAAACACCTGTGTGTGTGTGTGTGTGTGTGTGTGTGTGTGTGTGTGTGTGTGTGTGTGTGTGTAACATGGTCTTTAAACTACTAAAGATAACTTGCAACTGCATAATTTAAGTTTAACCACAGTTGTATACCATTTTTACAAAAGGGAGAATTTTAGTTCACTTTGGTGGAAAAATCGAGACTTGCTATAAACGGTTGATGTCTTCAGCAGGCCGTCCAAAGCTCTTGGGTGTCATTTGGCACGTCTGGGACCAAACGTGTCTGACTGGGAAAAGCATTACTAGTCGGGCTCTGGTGGGCATAGTCAGCAATCCTTGAGATCTCTGGCAAAGTGGCCCACCTCTAACAAGGACTGGTTTGTGTGTTAATAGGTTTAATAGGTTTATTGCTCTAAAGCAATTTTTTTTGGCTTCTGTGCCCCCCTTCAATTATTTTCCAATCCCAAGTACCCCTTTGCAGGTCTACAGGTAGTATATTTTTCTCAATATAAATCTATATTCCAATATAAATATACAATTTTATAATTATTATTATTATCAACATTTAAATGCAGCGTAAATTCTACACAAATACACAACATTTATAGGGATATTTAAATGTATGTTACTTTGGAAAATAGTACCGTTTTCATTGTTCTGACAGAATTGTATCTATTTTAAAATTCAGACACCCCCTGTAGTTGAGGGTACCCCCATTTGAAACACACTGCTCTAAATATTGTCAATGTGGTAATATTTGAGATTATGATTAAGTGACATACTGTACTTACAGACCAGGTACAGATTTATTCAGATAAAATGAAAAACACAAATACAATAAATATATTGATCAATAAGAGATATTGAAAAAATATATAATGTACAGTAAAATATCACAGATGGACAGCTTTGCATTCCAACTGGACACTTGGACATTCTTACTTTGGAGAAAAACACAATTGCCAAATAACTAGATGGCCAGATGTTTAGGAACACACACACACACACACACACACACACACACACACACACACACACACACACACACACACATACACACACACACACACACAGTCATAAAGAACAGGAAATATATTAGGCAATATTTGAGGAATGCAGAAAACCAACAGAGATAAGCCCTTTCTGGTCACTGAGGAGGTTCAAGTGAGGGGTCAGACAACTTCACTGTTATTCACCATAGGACATATTGCAAAAAAATCCTTTTGCAACAAATGTCTTGGGAGCAGAACACGTAAACAACTTATCAACTGAACAAGACCAAAGAGCTGTTTCTGTACAAGTTGTTGTACAAATGTTTTTCTGTAGATTAATGAGGGGGAAAACTAAATATACATTTATCAAAATTTCAGACTTATTCATTCTGTTCCAATAAACTTTTTTTTATTCTGTGTGCCACAAGTAATGGTTTCTATCTAGTTATTGCTAGCAGACCAATCTGTATCGATTTTATCTCTGACTTGGCAAAGCATACGGTATATTTCACAATCCTACTGATCCAGTGGAAACATTTACCAAATAATGAACCGTTAAACAGCAACATCGAAATCCAAACCCACCTCAATCTATTCATAAAATAATCTAAAGTGCTACAATGTGGTTTAAAAGTGAATGGATCACTGTATGGTAGCACCTAATTTTTACCTAATTTTATAGTTAATAAATAAATTATTTATTTTATTTAACACTTTTATTTGATTAACTTTGTGGATAACAAATCCCAAATTCATTCTTTCCCTTCCATTATCAGTTTCTAAAGTTTTTAGAAGCAAAAATAAGAAGTATGAACTGGCTTAAAATTTGAGACAAAACAATGATTTTGTCCAAACATCTGTGATATGTGACATCTTGCCTATACCTAGTCCATTACAAGGCTCAAGGGTGTCCACACCCGACTTTGGCCAATCTGTCAGTGCTTTTGGTGAATGAAAGGTCAGTCATCTTTCCTCACTATGAATGTAGGCCAGTCTTAGGCCAGTCAGAGTCTTGATACTTATGGGTGCCTTTATTGACCAGACAGTGCTGGGTAACCCAGGGACAGATGGATGGGATGGTTTTTATGCTGAGAAAGGCTTATTGCTCCCCTGTTCTGTCCACATTTATCATTTTGTCTGCCAGAGGGTAGCAGTCCAACTCCCCTTTTTAGCTGTAGACATCAACGTTTATTTCTTCAAGTGTGTGGAAGACTACAAGCTTGTTACAGAACATTATGTGACTGGGTTTTGGGAATATAAACCATAACACACAGGGTTTCGTCTCATTGATTAGCCTCCTGTTTTTGCCGCTGGCCATTTCTACTAGCAAAACCTTTTTATATTCCACTGTTTTTACTTAACCATGCTGCAAGTATAAAATAATATTTGTGGATTTGGATTATTACTGCTTGTGTTATTATTATTCATATGGCACATTTATTTGAATTCTTTCAAAATTATCAGACCAAAACTATAGCCTAGCATATTCTTTATATCTCACACAGCCTGGAATGCAGCCACACATTCCAGATATCACATGGGATTGAAATGGAATTATGGCCATAGCAGAGAAATGGAAGACACACTGCAAAAGAGGAGAGTAACAGCGAAAAAGATAGAGAAAAGAGAGAGATGGAAAGAGAGGGAGGGACAGCGTCAGAGAAAGAGAAAGAAAAAGATGGTGGAGCCGGTTAGGTGTTGGCCACATCTGCTCTGCCCCAGACTCTAGATTATTCATCTGTGGTTACTGGCAAACCAGCTTTGCATGGAACGGAAGAAATGCGGTCAAACCCATCACCAGTGTTCTCATACACCCTTCCAAGATGTGTGCTGTGAACGCTCCAGTCTAAAGTAATGGACTGTTTTTGCAGCGGTTTATCTCCTACCAACCTAGCGGCAATAAAGCAACCAATGTACTATTGGGATCAGGGGAGTAGGTAGCCTTTGCCAATGAGAAACTCTAGGACTCTATTTATTGGACCGTCCAGAATTTGGGTCTGACTGGCTCAAACTGGATGTATATTACTGCTCTTAAAGGAACAAAGGGCCAAAGGATCTGTCAGTTGCTCTTGGATCCGTCTACGTTTACTCAAGAGTCTGGCCCTGTTATTCCCACATATTTCACATTTTCGATATCCAGGCGTGTGCGTCTACAAGTCTACAACAGATGAGACAGATGACCGCAGAAACACGTTTTGGTCAGTTGGTTTTCCGCCTTCTCACTTCACATCGTTGCGACACAAACATTTCCCGTTCAGGGCTGCTAGAAAATGACTCAGGCCTCGGTATAAGTGACAAACCCTCTGTATTGCAACTGAGGCCTTTAAAGATGAATTTACACTTCTTGAATGCGTTATAGCACCCCCAGAACCCCAAATTTTCATCACTGCTGTTTATGTTTAGAAACCCAACTGCGTGTGGATTTAGGGGGAGAGATGAATGCTAGATGCTAGAGATAAATGCTGTGTGTTAGTGTGTGTGTTTGTGTGTGTGTGTGGATGGGGTGGGTTAGAGAGGAGTGCGACCAACTTGGGCATGTACTTTTGCACTTTCAAACCAAAACAACTTTATTTCTAACTGTTTTCACGTGCAATTGTGGACACAAATGAGCAGTGTACAGTACCTTTAATGACAAACAGAAGGATAATATGCTGAAGATGCTGACAAAGAGTCCTAATTTATCGGTGGTTGTTGAGGTACTGCTGAAAGGCCAACCCAAATTGCTAGTTCAGTGTCTCGATCAATCCACATACAGTAGACTCCATGGAGAAGTTGAAAAACACTTCCTAGCAAAACACCAATTCATCCACTGAAGACCTCTCCACCAGAACATAATCATAGCAATTATCATTACAATTAAAGAATTTTTTTATACTTTTGTTCATGGTGCATGGTATTCCTTTGAAGCTAACTGTAGCTCAGAGATGAGGTCAAGGTCAGAGTTTAAGGCCTTGGACCAGGACAGGCCTGGCGAATGTTAGTCACCGAATAGACTTAGAATTGAGTCAGCAAACATTTAGATTTTATGAAAAGTCTCGTAACATCGGAAGGTTACAGCCAGCTGTTGCACAGAAACAGACATGAAAAGGGAGGGTACGACAGACAAGAAGCAAAATGAATTTAGCTTAAAACATAATGCTCAATTCTCCAAAATATGAATAAAAGTGGGGCGTGAATGTCCAGCAGTGTGCATGTTCTGTATGTACTGTATGTGTGTATGTGTGTAAATGTGTATGACGCTGCTAAACGTCGACCATGACAAGAAAAAATGGACAGGAAAAGAACAGGAAGGCTGTTATCTCTTTGGGGCTGTGTAAATTGTAATCAGAAACAGTACGTGATACAAAAACAGACTTGGTGCCTCTACCACGTTGAAGATAGCCAGCTGTTGTAAGGACAAAGAGTCAAGAAACCCATAAAACATGTTGTTGCATACAGACCCAATATTAGAACAAATCCAAACCAGATAACGCAGAGTTACTGGATCCTACCATTTCTCTCGTTGATAGATGTTTGGCTAATAACTTTACGGAAAATAAAATTGTGTATGCTGTACTTGCATACACTTAATTTAGAGGCCAAACTGAAACTCCAAAATTGGATATAGGCATGGAACTGTGGACCAGAATCAGAGTGAAGCAAAAGCTTTATGATCTTCTGGCATTAGTTTTGCCCATAATGCCTTTTCCCATAATCCCCATGTTTAACATTCCCTGATCGACTTTGATCTTCTTGAAGAAAGCCTGGGAAGATGCTAGTCTTGGCATTAGCATCCCCACATTAAATATGGATAATATAATCATTGAAAATTGTGATGTGGACAAATATTATATAATTATTATTATATGTTTGGCAGTTATTTTTATCAGTTAATTTTGTCAGGGACAAAATAAATGCCACCACGATTCTAACATTGCTAGAGTTTTGGTAATTTTGCTATCAATGAATTCGTAACCAGTGCATTTGTGTGTTGTTTATAGTCCCCTCTCACTTCGCATTAAGCTGCATTTGCATTTTTGCATGGGCCAGGTTATTCTTCAACGAGCTATAAGAACTAAATAGCGATATTTTATCACATGCAGTTACATTCAGCTGCTTTCAGATCACCCTTTAAGAAGAAAAGAAGAAAAAATTTATCAGTATTTGTATAGGCACTTATGACACTTTATAGGACCTTAGATATGTATATTATTGTGACAGATATTTGGTAGAAAATACATTAAGTGTAAATGCTGTCAACAATGTCTGTAAACTCATTTATCAAAACGCTTTTTGAAAAAACATTGCCTTTTAAGATAAAAAAATAATATATGCCTACATTTATTTGTCCATTTCAATCGCTCAGTAAACAGTTTCGATTTATAACTTTCACATCTTTGTCACTTACTCTACTTGGAATGGTATCTTTCTCTGTCTAGACTTTCCTCCTTCTCAGTATTGCTGCCAACTACCCGCTCCGTCATTACTAACCTAACTTCTCCATCAACCACCACCCCCACATGTTAAGACTGTGTTGGGATCAGAGCTAGAGATCACCTCTAATTTTAATCATATTACTACAGCTTCTAATTCCCTCGGTAATAGTTACGGCTGTCAAATTAGAGAGACCAAAAACAGGAACTGAAGTCAGATGTTCGGTGTTCTAGTGCCTTTTCCTTGGCCGTGCACAGAATGTTCCTTGTAGTGTCAGTTGATATATTTGTAACTTGGCTCAGCCGAAAGTAATTCACTGGGGTCACGCTGTGTGACAAGTTTCAGCTGAAGCCCATCTATGTCAGAAAGTGTCTAAAAGATCTAAAAGGCCTTGGACAGTTCACAGTAGTTATTTCCAAATATCCCTGACTCAATTGGCTTGGTCTTCCTTTTCCTTCTGCACATTGACATTCATAGTGAACATCAATAAAAATGGAAGTGGGGGAGTGATTTCTTAGGTAATGTCTGCTGCTTAGCACGGAAAACCCTGTGTTCTATGTCCCATCCTGAGACTTGTACCAGCCACAAGGTTTCTTAATTATTCCTCTTATTTACTCTGTCGGTTTTCCTCTGGGTACTTTTGACATTGTTTTGTTAGTGGTAAGCGGGTTAGCCTTATACCAATCTGTCTAGACTTTGATTAAGGGCGGTACCATGGCAACAGTAGGCACGGGAAAGAAAGGAAAGAAAGGAAACAATGGGAGTTTAAAAGACGGATGCAGTGACTGTGACAATACCGATTGTCTTCAGACGGGAGGTTTTGAAGCCAAAAGTTTAGCTTTACAGATGCCTACTTTAGGTTAGTATTGAAGATGAATTTGCTGGTCTGGCGCATGTGATCCCTCGTAATTGGTCAACCGAGTCATGTCATCTCTTGTAATTGGTTGAAGCCTATCCTTCTTTAAGCCTTAATATAATCTAAATGAAACAGTAGTTTTAAAACGGACCCTTTAGTAATATTTGCTATTATCTAGAGTTATTCAGAATCGCTGACTTGTCTCAGATTTTTCTCACTTTCCCATTAATTCAGACAGTAATTTGCATCTTAAGCACTTTTATGTTTGCTGCAACACTCAGCCATGGTGGTTGCTGCTTGCTTAGCACCAATTGTACCAATTATGTAAAACAATGTTTTGTATGAATATAATATGTTAAAATCTTTGAAGTTTAAAGCTTTTATTTCTTTAATTGTGTCTTTCAGATGCCATTTGCTGTAAAGCTGTTTCAATGAATGACATGACCTGTCCTTCCTGTGCTGGAGGAACCACACATAATGGCCGCCATAAAGGTAAGGGCAAGCAATATGTGGAAGGGCAGTAAATTCTAGCTGTGGTCTTGACATTCATATTTTTGCACCTGAAGGCTGGTGAACCTTATCTCGCGATGTACTGACCCGGCTGTTCGAATTTTTAGCACATTATCAAGCCACACAGTATCTCTGCAAGCCGGTCATCAAAACAGTTCTCAGATATACTCTGTTTGGCGTTGATCTCAAGCCCTGAATTGGATGTCAAGTTATAAGATTTTGTTCTGATAGAAGACATTAAAAAGACTTGACATGATTATATTAACAAATATTAACAAATTAAAACCAATTTTGTTACATTTATATAGCATATAGGGGTTCATGGCTAAGAAAGACATTTTTTATCCTTCAGACATGTCCAAGTGATAAGTGTCATCTAGTTCTAGGTGTTTGGACTTTGTCTGAGGTGCTTTCAGACTGGGGTGTTTTTTTTAATGGCGCTAAACACATCTAGTCAAGCCCACACAGTCTCGATTTTTGCGATCTGAGCAGCAGGTTTATTGTGGTTTTACAATGACCTTGGTGTGTGCTTGCCTCAGCCACCCACACCGAAAGATCAAGCCACCATTTACAAACTGTAAAAGAGGGTGGGGCAGACAGAATCAGTTCCAAACAACGCCGTTGACCAAAAAGAAGATTTCATCTCAAAATCTCCCTCTGTGGTCGCACTGACCAGTAGGTGGACTCACATTTACTGTACGCCTGTGTTTGACAGGGGAGTTGTTGCATTGCATCACTTTTACAATCACAATTTGTATCAGTATGTTTTTCTTAAAACACTATTAGTATTCACAGACACTAATATTCTGCCTTCTTAGGCATTAGAAGAGTGATTCTCAAATTTTTGGCCTAATGTACCCCCTTTCAATTATATTTTCAAATGTAACTGTAGAATAAAATATAAATATAAAATGTGCTTGTGTTAAAAATGTATTACATTTCTAAAGATGGTTCAATAACTGCAAAATTACACGCCAATAATGTAAATAAATTAGTATTAATACACGCTTTGTACCTTCGAAGGCTCCAGGTGAAAACAGACTAGAATTACAATGTATTATATCTATTCAAGTCTATTGAAATATACATTATTAAATATCAGTTCTGTTTTCACTATTTCAAAATGTATTTCCATGCATATTAAAGTACCCCCTGTAGTACTTCCAACTACCCCTAGGGGTACGCGTACAGCCATTTCAGACACACTGATCTACAGCATGAGGCCCTGTTCTCCTGCAATAGAGGAACACACGTTGGCCCCCTTGTGGACTCCTTGCACACTGAAACAACAAAAAAAATGTTCATGCCAGTGTGTGTGTGTGTGTGTGTGTGTATATATGTGTGTGAGGGTCTGTTGGATCTGTACATTAGATGGAGGCATCTGCATGTCTATTTCCGTAATGTGGAGACCATACAGCTCGACGATACACAGGATGCCTGTTTGTGCATGCGTTTGCGTGTGCATTTTTTTTTCCGAGCCTGAATCCAATGTAATGCACAGCATCTGCAGAGTCTTCCCCGAGTGCGTATGTATGTGCGCATATGCGTGCGAGTGTGTGCACTCGCATTCATTTAGATGAATAGGACTTGTCAGCGCAGGTCCTACCCAGGGAGCAGCTGATGGACCATTTGTGTGCATATAGAGGTCCGCCTGGCTCCCATGGTTTCTCTCTCTATCCCCTCCTCCCTAATTTTCTCCCCTCCCCTCTCCTCCCCTCTCCTCCCCTCCTCTCCCCTCCCCGTCTGCAGCGCAACCCCTGCCACCGCGTTCGATTACCGCCTGTGAGAAACGGAGCAAATTGCAATCGGTGTCAATCAAACGCTCCTTTGCACAACAGTTCCCCGTTATCTACTGTATGTATAGAGTTACACCACAACTCAGGACAACAAGTTGGATGCCAGAGTTACGTTTACAAGGCATCGCCGAGACCCCTGATCTCCATCAGTGCGCTCGACATGCCGTGGAAAAAAAAACAAACGCGTCCAAGATTCCCAAATTTCGTAAAAGAAGCGCCACGGCTGAATAGTATCGTGTCTCTGTTTGTCTGGCTGGCTGGCTCACATCTTCTAGGGTGTGGTATAATATCCTGTTCCCCTCTGTTCTTTCCCTCCTTTGGCTCTTGCTTTTCTCTCTTCGGTCTAACCAGGAGTCTAACTAAGCATTGTTCACATACTAGATACTAACTCATGGCTTAACATACTTTATATATTTGATAGTGCGCTCTTTTTAAAGTATCGGACGCAGCTACAGAAATTGAGAAATAGATATATAGAAAACAAAGAAAGGAACTACTGTACAAGGGATGACATTTTACTGTTCCTGAGTTAAGTTAAGGGTTAAAAAAAATACCCGTTCATTATGCCATTAAGGAGAGACAGACACCTTTAAAGACACACAGAAAGACAGACAAACCTAACAGGTGAATTGACCAGCAAACGGAGAGCTAAGGAAGAATCTATAACCTCTATAAACCTTAATACACAGGATAAGGAGCTACTGTACATAAATAAACCCACCACTTGCCAATACAGTATGGGTTAAATAGAATATGAAGGGTGACTCCTCCACACCTAAACCATGTCTGTAGGATCACGTGTGTATATTATATGAAGCTAGCTCACACATATAGAAGCTACATTGGGATTATGTATGCATCTTGTATGCATCTTGACCATGCACACGCCTGCATGCGTCCAGGTATAGGCTGGTGTGCAGGTCTAACGGGGTGTGAGGGTCCCACTGGACCTCAGGGAGGTGCTGGTGAGCTGCCTGCCCCGGCAAGACCTCCTTCCTTCTGGTCCTCCACGCTGTGCTTTGGTCCTCCTTGTCGGCCCTCCCGCCCCCTTCTCCTAACCGCCCCTCCTCCCCCCCCTCCCCTCCCCTTGCTCCTCTTTCAAAGGCTGTATGGGTGCAGTGCCACGTAGCTGCGCTTATTAAAGTGAGAGAGAGAGAGAGAGAGAGAGAGAGAGAGAGAGAGAGAGAGAGACACTTCCACGTAGGCTAATGCATTTTCTCTCTGTTTGCTTTCCTACGCTTTCTTTCTCCTTTCTCTCTCTCTCCCCCCCCCCTCCCGCCAACACCTTCCCCTTCATGGGTGAGTAGGAAAAATGACGTTTTCTGCTAATGAGCTCGCATTTTTTCCAGGCTCATAATCAGGTACATTATTCTCACTTAAACATTCTCACTTTGTGTTTTGTGTGTATGTGTGCGAGCTTGCGCGCTCATGTGTGCGTGTGTGTGTGTATGCATGCGTGCGTGTGTGTGTGCGGTGAATGCTTCACTGACTTTCCAGTCTGGTGTGATCCCTAAATTCACGGTTTTACCCACAAGATAAACTTCCTGAAGTATACGCATTTTAATTGCCACAATTTCATATTTGGCAACTGGAGCTCAGCCAAAATGACTTCTTAATACTGTGTATCTTCTGTAAAACATGCTGTAGAACTGTGGTCGCCCTCATCAAAGCTACTTTCCTATACGTGATTGCCATCTGGTGGCATTCACAGTATTAGCAGCATTTTATACAGAATTAGTCTCACAGTAGTGTATTTACAGGCCATTTGAATAAGTGAGAAATCAACCCGACATTAACGTCAGTCTTAGAGTGAACAGAAATCTCAATTTCATCAAGTCAAGTTCATCTTGGTACCAGGCACTAATCACCCAAAAGCTGTTATGTAGCCATAAGTACCCATTACAAAACAAAGCTGTTATGTAGCCATAACAAGTATTCATTTATTATATGGTTTGCTCAGGGCTGAAATACATGGGCTTAGTAGTACATGGAAAATATATATATAAGTAAAGTAAATATCCCAAGCTCTAATAATATATAATATATTTATAAATGCATAGCAAATGTCAGTGAACTATCTTATTTTGGTGCATCTTTGGATGCATCTCCGTAATATTATAAAGCATATTGATTTTTCCCCTCATTTTCATTTCACTTTTCCAATTTTCCTGAGTCATAATTGTGCAAATTCAATATAAAAACAACAGTTTTTATATCAACAGTCCATAAAAACTGTAAAATGCATAGTTATTACCTGCATATTATTGCCCATTAGGGTCCATGGGAAAATTGATACTGCTAACAAGCCTTCACATTTGCCAGCAAACCCAATCCAAAAATCCACCCCCCCCCCAGTTTACACTTTTCTTCTAATAACCACAAGCAAGGGGAATGGCCTGGGCAGGCTAAACCCTCCAAGTAAAATACTCAAGTAAACAACATTCTCTGAACATTTTCTTTATGGTGAATTTCAGCCTAGGTTGGTGGTTTTGTTTTAGAGCTATTAGGGAAAATGATTACTGGCAGCAACAATTTAATTTATTTAATGTTAGCCGTGGTGCATAATTCTGTAAAACTATTACAGTTCAGTTTGCAAAATCAGTACAAGAAATTTATGAATAAATGTGACTTTTTAATGCAACATATTTCATTTTTTTGTTATGAGATTTGTGTCTGTCAACAATGTTTGGATAAAATGCAAGAGATGAGATTTAGCTTTAAATATATTCAAGAAGCTACTCAGGGGTCACATAATATTTCACAATCTATTCATATTTGTTGATTTCCCCGATTTTCTTTTGGCATAGTGAGTATTTAATGGAACATACAAACTTTGATGTAAGGCACAGAACCATGGTTCTTTACAGTTCAGATCCACCTCCTTGCAGGCTCAAAGGCTTAGTAGAAGTGCACCACTTGGAATCCCCTCAGACATCTGAAAGCCTGTGCATCTATATTCCCCAGATCTATTAGATTGTGTTCCAGTTGCACTCGTACAAGCTTACTAAGCGTCTGCCTTGCATCTCCCCAGCAAAATGCATCAGGAGGCACCGACTGGATCTCATTGTGATTCATTGCTGCGGAATACAAGCTCTGGGGCAGCTGTCTGGGTACCTGACGCAAGGCGTTGTGGCACAAGTCTAACTGATGCAGCACGTGCAGTTTTCTGAAGGCACCAGGTGCCACTTTGGAGATCTTATTCCTTGCGAGGCCCAGATGTTCTAAGTTTGGCAAGAGAAGGAAGGTAGCTTTGTTTATGGATGATATGTGGTTTCCCTCCAGGTTCAAGGTTTTTAGCGATGGGGGAAGGTGTCGGGGCACCTGTTTTAGAAAGTTGCCTTCTAAATTGAGGCTCTCTAAGTGAAGAGCATTTATGAGGGACTCCCTGAGGAGACCCTTGTTTGTTAGTTTGTTAGCACTCAGATCTAGGATGACCAGCTCAGATGTCCCAGTGAAGACCCCTCCATGGAACTCCTCGATCAGGTTTCCTCTGAGGTATAGCTCCTTGATGGACAGCGGTAGCCCCAAAGGAACTGACGCTAACTGGTTGTGGTCCAGGCTTAAGGTGCGCAGGTTTCCCAAAGGAGAGAGGACTCCATCCGGGAGTGATTCTGACCTGTTTCCCAGGCTGTTGTTACTGAGACTGAGAACCAAAAGCCCAGGGCATCGAGACCAGGCAGCCTCAGACATTACACTCAGCTGGTTATTGTCCAGTCGCAGCTCTTCAAGAGAACCTGGAAGGTCAGTTGGAACGCTTTGCAGGAGGTTCTTGTCCAAAAAGAGGCGTTTCAGTGCTGGGATTCCCTCAAAGCCCCCCTCTATCGTTGCATCTGTTAAACGATTGTTGCTTAACACCAGAAACTCCATAGAAACATATTCATTGAGAAGGTCCAGCTGAATGCTGTCTATGAGGTTGTTCATAAGGAGGATGTAGCGGGCGTTATAGGGAATGCCGTAAGGAACCTTCTCCACTCCTTTGTCTGAACACTGGACCACTCTGAAAAACAATTCAAGAAGCGTTCAGACTGAGGTAAAGGAACACCTCTCAATGCACCTGGGTGCATCCTGGGTCCTCCTGCTGGAGTGCTTCTTGACTCACACCATTCTCTACTGCTCCACTTATGCAGTTGTGTTTCAAACATTAAAAGTGAGCTTTGGGGTAAATTTGTTTTTATCTGGGTATATATCGCAACCAAGGGGGTATTTTTCTTTTTCAACTACAAATGAATCCCAAACATGTAACCCAAATGAAGCTGATAAATTTTTCCCAGCTTCCTCTGTTTATAACGATCACTTTCTGTATACCAGAGATGAATTTCATTCAGTTTATTTATTTAACAAAACAACAAATCAGTCAATTTACTTAAAATTAACATTCTAGTCAAGAGATAGTTCTTACCTTCCATAACAAGCGCACTCTGGTGGACAGTAGTTGTCCTTGAAGTAAGGGAAATACGTTGGAATGGGAACCTTCAAAGGCCTTTTTGTTTTTTTGCCGTTTTCCTCTTTCTTTCCCTTGGACCTATCTTTCTTTTGGCTTTTTTTATTGTTTCTTTTTTCTTGTTTCATCTGTGTTGTGGAAAGCAGGATGGGTGTAGATTTGCTTGCTAGTAGTTTCAACGTAGGTGTAGATTTTGTCTGTTTATCAGTGGAATTAGATTTGTTTGAATTTTCAATAGGTTTAGGTGTAGTTTGTAGGTTTGATTGTATTCTTTGTCCCTTGGTATCCTCATGTTGGATTATAGTATTTGTTTTCTTGAGCTCCAAAATAGGTTTTGGCTCATCTGTGGGGCTGTCCTGGTTGTGGTTTTCTTTTATGTTTTGAGCAATTTGCTGCTCCTTCGGTGCAGATTTCATCACTACCTCTAAATGTTTGACTTTGACAAGATTTTCAATGCCGCTCGATGCCTTGGTTGGTTGGTTGACCTCCGACCCCTTTTGCTTCAGAAGATGTTGATGATTCTCAGTCGCATTCAACGCGTCAGTGATGAGATCTCTAAACAAGAAGACAGCTTCCTCCATCTCTGCATCCACAGATGCTACAACCTGATTGGTGGTCGGACGAGTGGGAGGGGTGACACTGGAGAAGGAGAAAAAGTCCTGAATGGCTGGGGAGAGGGTCACATCAGGTGGTGTAAATTCATTATCATTATGAATAAGGGGTGGAGAGCCAGGGGGAATTCTAAATGGAGTGATAAACTGTGTGGTAGCAGTTGCTACTTCCTTCTCCATATGAGAGGAAGGAGGTTCTAATCTTTCTAATCTCCTGTTGTCTTTTGTTTCCTCCACATTTTGTCCTTCAGTGAACTGCTTCCTTGTGTCGCCATGAACATCTTCTCTGCTCTCCTTGTGAAGATCCATCCCTGCCACCAATTTGCCTTCTCTCTCTTCTGTGTCTTGCGTATTCGCGATCTCTATCTCTCTGTATCTAACCAGAGTTTTTTTAGTGGTTCCATCATCCTGTTCCTCTGTCCTCTCTGTGTTAGTGTCGGGTTTCAAACCAGACTCCATGTTTTTTAACACATACCCTCTGTCCAAATCGAATTCTTTCATCATTGAACACCCCTTCTCCCTGTGTATTTTCACATAGCCTATATTAGTATCCAAGGTTCCTTCTGAATTTTTTGTTTTGTTTATCCCTGCTATGAGATCCTCTGCCTTAATTCCATTCTGGATGGCAGGCCTTTCAGAGTAAGTGATGGGTACATGCTCTCTGCTCTCCTCATTGTCTGTTTCCGCCTGAGAAAGGGCAGATTTTTGTTTGTCAGCCCTTCTCTCTGACCAGGGGTTGGTGTCGCGGCCCAATGTATTTATCTCTGCGATCGTCAGTCCTACAAAACAGACATGAGCCATGAGGAAACAGTTTTTTAATGTAATATATTTCATAATTACATCAAGCATTATATCAGCACAAATGTAAAGCAGAGTGTTAAAAATAATAAAGCGTCCCCAAACTATTCAACTGAAACTGTTTGAATAAAGTGTATTTTTTCCAAAAAATTTTTGAAACATTCAACATTAATTTTGAACATTGTTAGATTCCTATTTTGACTCCTATGTGCTATGTTGAACACGTAGGCTACAGTAAACCAGTTACAGCCTACTGTACGTGCTGTAGGTGCATTGACTTTCAAAAGCTTTCTGCAAGTGTGTACTAAAATGACTAAAGGACATTCCTAAAACTCCATATCCTTGCTAAAATATATTTTGTATACAGCTCCATTGTTTGTAGTAAATATTAAATTTTGCTGAACTTACTGGGTTGCAGTATGTAGGAATATCCAGATACCACAAGCACCGTGAGCAGAAGAGACAGTACTTCCATTTCATCTGCAGGATAACATGGGAACAAGAATTTGAAATAAAACTGTTTAATAAAACAAATAGAAAAAAAAGAAAATATTAGAAAAAATAAAAAAGGTCTTAAACACATTTTTGAAGGGTTAGAATGTATTACATTATCATTGTAATAATTTACATATGAGATTAAATCATATTAAATAATCAGCACTCTTTTGAAACTTCTAGTTCTGTCATGTACACAGAAACACATCTCTAGGCATACGGTAGTATAATATCCACCATACAACAAAGTCAGTGTTATTCAGATTTATGAGTCGTTCTTACCTGATGCCCAGTGTCCTCAAATGTCAAAGTTCAGTCTTTGCGTTTTATCAAAATGACACACACCTGCCTCTTCCCATAGAAGGAGTCTAAGACAAAGTTGCTGCGCTAGGCAGTTTAAATGGAATCAAGCATGCTGTGACACACAGACCCCACTAACAGGGGTAAGGTGATTTAATTACCTATTTTAGAGCCCCTCTATGTATAGGAGAGTTTCACACACACACTGTGAGCCAGTGGATGAGTCACAGGTAATGACTCTTTAAATATTCTCACACCTACCCTCCACGTCAGAGGAATCCCAAAGATCAATAGTGGGGAAAGGGCTCCCGTCCAGGGTAAGGTCAGAGGTGAGACTTGGTTTCTAGGGCGGCTTCTGTTTGCCCCATTCTGATGAAACATTCGCATCCCAGTGGTTTCACAGGGGTGACAAGTGACTCCTGAAAGCTGCTTAACCTTTGAGTCATATGCCAAGTCACTATACTGCTTTTTAGGAAGTCTGGGGAATGTGTATCCAGCCAGGCTACAAAGGCTTATGTAATAGCATGTAACTCTTATTACAAGCAGAGTGACGTCATATTTTCTTTTTAAAAAGTATTGTTTTATAATTAAACAAGTAAATGTAAATGGGCACAAACCGGGCACTATGGGAGTTTTGGCACTAATGGCTTACAGAGTGATGTCACAGGCTATACGATTAGATTAAACTTGATTGTCATTAAGCAGAGTACAAGTACAGAGCTAATGAAATGCAGTTAGCATCTAACCAGAAGTGCAAGTATATAGCGATATATATATACAGAAAGGGCAGGAGTATGTATTGCAGCGTAAGTGCAATAGATGTAAATGTGTACAGTGGAGTTACAAAAATACAAAAATATAGTATCAGTGAATATATTAAAATGTAGACAGTAGGGATTGTAGATGTGAGGTATGTACAGTATGAACATCAACGTACAGTTGGATGGTACATAACATTTAATGTTTAAGAATTTCAAAAACCATAGTGGCACAAACTTTTACATTTGTTTAAAGATTTTATCCAGCACAAGCCAATACCAATATTGTTATTCATGTTTTGACTAAACAGGGTGCCAACTTCACAAAATACAGTGTATATAAATTTTGGAATAAAGCATTTTAAAAGATTTTCTCTTTTCTAAGCTTTTATTCCACAGCCATATGCCTCATGTTTCTCATTTTATCAAACACAAACCTACAAATCCTTACATTCTTTACAGTATACAACGTAGGCCCACATACTGTAACATGTAACACTCAACATGTGAATAGCAAAAATATTTGTACTGTTAAAATACCATGGATTATCACAAGAGGGTGACATACAACCACAAATAACTCCATTGGTTGTACTGCCAGCCGTTAGAATTACATAATATTTCTGATGGGCATCAGTAGGCTACCTTATTTGTGGCTCTTACCATATTAAATGTGTTAGTTTTAGACATGGAATGAAGCCAATTATTATATAAACGTGCCTGTTAAGGATACAAATAATTTGTGTCTTTTACACCTTAGGCTTTTGCATCACATTTCCTGGGAAGGGTGATGTAATGCTTTGGACAAAATGTGTGAAAAGCAGCAATAATGGAAGAAAGAGGGGTGGGAGTATGTGTGTGTGTGTGTTTGTGTGTGTTACGGTCTATCTTATCACTGATCTAAGTAGGAATTACTTTTCCAACTGGATTTTATTGTCAATAACGACCAATAAAGGATTTTCTTGACAATAACTACAGAGATCCTCTGCCTGAGGATATATCTGTACTGTAATACAGCATATAGCTAAAAACATTCTCCTGTGTGAACATGCTTGTGGATTATAAATTCTGCTCACCTGAGCCTTTATGTTTAGGTCAGGTCAGCTCAGCAGTCTAGCTGCTCACAGCTACAATACACAACCAAACAACCTTCCAAAATCAAGGTTTCAATGCTTCACAAAAAGTTTTATTTCAACTGGGTCAAAATTTGGTTAGAAAAAGGGATGAAGTTTTCGACAGGGCTAAGGTTGAGGATTGGACTATGTATACATGTTACGGTAAAAATTATTAGTTTTGGTCTTTGGGTGGCATCAGTGGAGTTATGTCACGGTTGAGGAGCCTCTTTAAGCCTTAAAGGTTCCAATAAGAAGCCCCCTCCCCTTTGCCTGAAAAGAGTGTTTCTTATACTGATTCCCAGTGGCTGTACTGTACCAATGTCATGCCTTGTCAGGGCAGGTAAGGGGTGTCAGCCAGCAAGAAGAATCCACCGGTCTTGCTTATGTCTTGTTATAGTGGTGGAGGTTTGACAGTGTGTACCCCGTATGTACAGTGTATACGAATAAGTCTGTGTTTCTGTACGGTATGTGTACTCTATGTTACTATCTCTATGTGTGCTTATGGTGTGTGCGTACTGAATGTGTGATAGACAGTGTGGATGTATACACATGTTTAGGTGGGCTAAATGATAATTGGACAGATAACTGATGACATTAACACCAACTGCCTTGTGGTTCTTAAACACATTTTTAATTTCTTCGTAAGTGGACTAAATGTCAATATTTATGATTTATGCCCCCAATTAGGGGCGAGCGTGGACAATAAAATCCAATATAAGATGGTTAGCTGCACGAAAGAGAGACACAGATTCAAAGTGAGACAGAGCTGTGTGTGTGCACGAGTACAGCCCTTCCCCCAAGCTAACCCATCTGCTCTGAGCCTGTCTGCTGGCGCTAGACGCGGCGGACGGGGGGGGGGGGGGTTAACAAGGGCAAAGGTCAGAGGTCACAGACTGCAATCAATTTATCGGCTGAGCGCCACTGGGCCACATTAGCATGGTGTGTGTGCGCGCACTGTCCAGGACAACAACACACAGCACAGGAGTGGACATCCACCTCTTCCGCCACTAGTGCGTGTTCCTCAGGTGCGCGCACTCAATGTTCTGAACAGGCAGCGGGCAATTACATTTTATTGAACGCATTAAATACTCATTATAATAGAGGCAGAACCTTGCAAGAGAAGTCATGACGTGAGTCCTCAGTCTAATTGTCCATATTCACTCTTTCTCATACATACAATTTTCCATCTCTGATAACAGTACCTGGCTTTATTTAACCATTTCCGATAACAAGCACTCTTTCTCCAGAAATAGCTCTGCTATCTACCAACCATTAGAAGCATATGAACAAACTTTAACCATCCCAGTTCAGATGTCATTTACCACCAGGCTGAAAACCCACAATCAGGGACTGTTTGTGTGAATTTACGGACTTTCTTTTGAGAATGAATATAATAAAATCTTACAATTAAAATTCATAGATATTGTTTTTTGTTTGTTTTATGGGTAGAGTGTCTTTAGTGGGTTTAATATTTCTCCTGCATGAGGTTCAAATGTAGGACCACTTGTTTTACAAACCTTTTGTACAACGGTGTCGATCTAACGCAGTCTAGAATAGCTCTTGCCAATTCAGCTTGTGTTTTTTTTGTTCCGCGTTTTTGATTCTTTGTGTCCGTTGAACACCCCAAGCAGCGAATAAGAACAGAAGGAACAGGGAGGGTAGGAAGAAGGGAGGAGCGCTTGATGTGGAAAATAATTCAAATCTTATCTGAGATCAATCCAAGGCACAGCATTAACAGCCCAAATGTTCCTTCTGTATTCAAATGTTCCTTCTGTGGGCGTTTCACTTAGCGGCACCTTTTAAATTGCAAAGATGTGGGTCAGCCCACTCCTTATAAACATCCACAGTCAAGAAAAGCTATTCAAAACAACCAATAGATCAGGAGGTCCTGACAGTGGTCTAATTGGCACACAGAAGCAGTGTGTAAGATCTGGTATCGCTTTAATAAGTATTTAAAGACCTGCTTTGGGCTGGGTATTTGCATGTGTTTTGTGTATACATGTATAATACCTTAGCAGAATGTTTTGCTTCCATTCATCATGAAATCCCGCTTTTAAGGGGAACTACTTTTGCAGGACTTAACAAATGTGGACAAATGTGGTACCATTTATAAGGGAAATAATCAGACTTTCCAATGGTATAATTTATTGCCAAGAAGCATTGTGACGCCAAATTTGTTTGGATGCAAATTCGAGGCATACGTTGCTCACACCAAAGCCATCTGAGAAGTAAACATAACCCACTAATCTGCCATTAAACCCTGCTAAAACCGTGTTTCCACCAGGTCTAAATTTAACCTGGCTACAGTGACCTCTAGTGGCAGTTAGATGTATTTCCTTAAACTTGTCATACGTTAAACTGCAGCTGAGCTAATGGAAGAGCAACAGCCCAACAGATTCTTTGTGTGTGTGCGTTTGTGTGTGTGTGTGAGAGAGAGACACATGCGCATGTGTGACAGTCACAGGTCTATATTCATAAATGTGTTTCTTTGTGTGTACCCAGCTGGCTATCGATTCTGACAGCCGAGAAAAGCTCACCATATGTTACATGACGCAAGTGTCCTAATCAACATACAGTAATTAAATCAATCCCCTGCCTGTCCGCTTTTTATATCTCTGCCACCTTTGGGGGGCATTTTAGTGGAATAGCTATGTAAAAAAATACTGCATAAATATACTATTTAATCCCTAATGTGGGTAGTGTGAGGGTCAGGCCGGTTGACATTGTTACTCAGGATGTGGGGGACAGATGGACAGACAGGGTTTTGCTGGTTGATGTGGGTCATTAGGCCTGGTTAACAATTCTCCAAAGCTATTAAGCAATCTGTCACGCTGCGAAACAAGGCTGTCAGGCCGCATAGACAAGGTCAGAGTTGGATTTTCATTCCCCTTATTTCCCCATTCTGTGCAGCATAACAAATTAAAGTGTGTCGGGCTGATTTTCTAAACCAACTGTCCAAACTAACTGTCTGGTGTCCATTTGGCTGACAAGTCATTGTGACAGGTCTGATATGTTGCAAATTAAATCGACATTAACAAATAAAATCTTTGGCAAATGTTTTTTTAGAAAGGCTGTGGATAATAGGAGGTTAGGAAGAGTCTTGGGAAAAATATTTCTTTTATGATTCATAAAATATTAACTATTTGTGTGTGTGTGTGTGTGTGTGTGTGTGTGTGTGTTTGAGAGAGAGAGAGAGAAACAGAGAGACTGCCTGCATGTATATAGATTGGCCCCTCTTGATACCTTGTGCAGCTTTTCAATGGAACAGCTGTGTGAGGTTAAAAAAAAGAAAAAGAAAACTAGGCACAGGTTGCCTGACAACTGGCCTCCCATTGGTTGACTTTCCTCCTCTCTCAACCAATCACACAAGCCACATGCTGAGGCAACAAAGGGAAAAGGCTCAGGGAGACAGTTGTGGTAGAAGTAGAATCATGGGTGCATGAGCTCTAAAGTGACATTTCAACTACAATTCTGTTTCAGGGAAACTCAACACAAAAGCAAAGAAAAACACGAACGGATTAGATTAGATCTTAGTCAGATTGGAACACTTCTAAAGATAGTGTGAGCTCTTTCTACAGATATTTGCTTGAAACTTGACTTGACTTAAATACTCTTTTGGGTGAATGCCTACATGCTTTACTGTTTTCAAAATAAGAGAACTCTTAACTAGAAATGGCATAGTAACTGTATCAGCTTGGACATCTTTGTCTTAACAGCAAACCCATACAATTGTTGTATTATGTACAGTATATGATATATGTTAAAGGAACATATTCATTCCCACACATGGCTATTTCTTGTTATATTTTGCTCATTTTGAGAACAAAATAATTTCAAATCAAAAACCTTTTGAGGGACTACGACAAAGTGGTAGTACTCTTCCTGTTGTATGTGTTATTATATTTAGGCTGAGACATGAGGTTCTCTGGCTTTGAGTGGGTTTACACTGCGATTTGAGACATATCTCCTGGAGATAATAGGTGTTTGTTTTAAAGCGGCCCTGACGCATAGGGCTGGTGGATGTGTGGTTAGTATACCAAAAAAATGGTTTGAAGTTAAACTACAGTATCAGTCAAAGTATATGTGGTTAGGTGTGAAATCTATGAACATACGCTTGTATGTTCCCTGCGGGTACTTAGTGGACAGTGTGTGTGTTTGTGTGTGTGTGTGTGTGTGTGAGTGAGAGAGAAAGAGAGAGAGAGAGAAAGAGAGAGAGAGAGAGAGATTTTCCGCATGTGTTTGCGTTCTGCCGAGTAAGTGTGATTGTGTGGGTGGGCTGTATGCAGTTATATCCTGTAATTACAAATCAAAGGCAGCCTGAAACCCTGTGAGAATGTCCTGTGCTGCACTGCTTCTCCTCCCTGTAGGTCACACTTCCAGTGAGCCCAGCTAGCATTTGTTGGTTCTCCCCAAAACATCCAAGGCCTTCAAACATGAAACAGAAACACGGCATGTGTTTAGCCACTATTCAGTGGCTATACACTGAATAGTTAAGGAACATTAAAATGAATACAAATACCACTGTACTTCCACAACACAGACACATACTGTACACACAGTCCCCACACAGTACCAATGCAGGAAACAAACATAATCGGATGAAGAGGTTTTTATTTACTGACACGACAAGCCAAATGGAAGGTTTCAAGTCAAAGCCTGCATGAAACCATGACAGCAGACACGTTCACATAACCAGCTTATTGACAGTTCCACGGTGATATAACTGATAACCATTAACACCCGACCATTACGCACATATAACTTTGACAGATTTTATAAGCGGCACACATTAGCCGTTGCTATGTAATGTAAGATCACAATATGCGATGCGAAAAGAAAAAAACTGGCGTAATGTACACACACAGTCTTGGAAATGGTCAGCAAAAATGAATAATGTTTAAGGACATTTTACAAGCCAGTGGTTTTGAGCACTGAGCTCGAACTAAATATAGCCCACTTCAGGGAGAAAAACAAATAAAAACTAAGACCGGTAGGGCTAGTGCTGAAAATGTACCAAAAGCACCACTCCTGAATTGACCAGGTACCATTAATGTGTTGCGTGCTTTGTTAACAAAAGTGCACCACACAAAGTGTAATATATTATAGTCAACAAATGGTAAAATGGCTCAGAGGTTAAGTCAAATATTCATTGTGTCCATGTCTGTTAGCTGACCATCACCTGATATATCAAGGTGGTTGTTGTGTGTTTATGTTCATTCTATTTCAGCCTATGTGAATACACATTGTTGTTTGGGAGGGTTTGGAGACGGCCGTATGAGAAAATTACCTGTATCCCATATGCGTTTGTAAAAAATCAGTTATAAAACAGTTTTAAAATGGTTCCAGTCCCAGAGTCAGACCCCCATGAAGACGGTTCACGGCTTTTGACCACACATAAACACTGGCACAGCGAGTTCCTGACCTTCCTTCAGTCCTAATTGGATACATTAACACATTAAATATATATATTAACAACCATGAACGCTATAAAAAATATATATTTTAATGTAACTACAGTATAACCGAAAATAATATTACAATGATTTCAACCCCTCCTAAACAACCCAGAGGGCCTGACCTCCATTTTGAGAACCACTGGTTTACTATGCAACTCCTTTTTATCTCTTGTCTGTCGTTTTTCAGCCAAAGAGGGCATTGACTCTTGGATCACCCTCCATGTAAACCCCTACACATCTGAGGGGGAGGATACAACTTTAACCAATCACTGTTCAAGCCATTACCAATCCAAGTTCTCCCAGAGTCTTAAACCTGTGGGAGAAAAGGGCTTTAAAATGCTTCTACCCCAGACAATCCCAGTCTAATCCAGTGTCCAGTTCTGGATTAGCATGTCTGATACACACCGACCAACTCCGCATTATAGCAATTACAGTCGGGATTATGGAACCCCAAAAACAGCAGGACATACACTTCCAAAATAATACTGTGTAAAACCCCTGCAATCATTTGCCAGACATTTCTCTACTCTATTTTGCTGAAAACATCGATCACGGCCGCCCATTTCTCTGATTAGTGGTAAAGGAGGAGATTTGGAAGTTCCCCTCTACAAGAAACCATCTTTACCATTTGGCTTCTGAAATGTGCCACTGTTGCTTTTTGAATGAAGTATTTGAGCAGATTTCTTGTTGGGGACAAAACAGCTGCTGGGAAATGCAGATTTGTTTTGTTTAGTGAGAACATGTTGACATAGTGACTGTGATACCTATTTAAGGGTGGATGTGTTATGTAAAATAACAAATTCTTGCACCAGCAGATGGTAACAGTATTTATAGGACATGTGGCTTTAAATATTTGAGAGCAAACCAAGAGTGCAAGCAATGGAAATATAGCAAGAGATTTAGAAAATAAATACATGAAAAACAGTACTGTCCGTGTTTATTATTTATTTTACCTATATTTTACCAGGTTAGTCTCATTGAGATTTAGAATTTTTTGACGCATTAAGACAAGAAAGACAAGAAAATAGTTGACAAATAGTTGACAGAGAGGGACATTATGGTCAATTTTACAAAGAGCATTGGAGGTAAACTACAGTTCCTGCTGCCAGCGCGGGCTCTTGAACAGACAAGGCCGCTGCTGCCACAGTTCAACCGGCGTTGCTTCCACAAGATCGGTCCAAAGTTTTGGCTTTCCATTCTGCTCTTGTCGGCTTGTCGCATCAGTGCTCACTCTACACGATGCACTACAGAATTTTCTGACATGTCAGAAATTCGCCGGAGCCTCCAATAGCTCGCTGCATGAGTCTATCGGCAGTCAGTAGCCCTGCTCACACTTTGCGTCAAACGAGTGCCGATTCAGTCGGCCCAATTCTGAAAATTCGTCTGCGACAAACAAATCGTACTTTAATTGTGACAGAAACGCAGAGTGTAACCCCTGGGAGACCTAAGGGTACATGTGCTGTGTGTATCACTGTCTGAATTGGCCTGTCCTGATGAATGTCCATGTTATCAGCACAACCGCTACTTTCATTGGCTCCCCCACCTCATTGTCTCTGCTAAATACACTGATGTGGCCTTTCATCTGTTGCACTCCTCATTTTCCAGCCACAGTATTCTCCTTTCAAACACCGCTGGAAAGGCTCTTAGCGACGCTCGTGCAGGGACCTTGAAAAATATGCTAAAATAAATCACAGTCGTCGGAAAATACTTTGTGGGAGCTGGGCCTTGAATGTGCGCACCGTGAGTTTGTACAGTACGCGCTCCGTGTCCTTTTGATTTATGTATATGCGCTACTTATCATATGAAATATCATTGGTGGATCGAGAGATACGATACACGTACTTATTTTCACTGACACAAAATATATCTTCAGATCTTCCTATATTTTTATCAGTTTTTTTTTCATCATTCATTTTTCTCTAATTAGGCAGTGGAATCGAGGTGTGCAGTTTTATGAAGAGGGGAAAAAAGGCATATGTTTTGCTACAAGATCAGCCACCTTCATAGGGCCTAATGGTGAATTAGTAGAATATTGTGTGTGTGTTTACTCAAGGAAGATCAAAATAAAATAAAAGCTCACTTGAGTATTTCACACTCTGTGTGTGTGTGTGTGTGTGTGTGTGTGTGTGTGTGTGTGTGTGTGTGTGCACGCCCGTGTGCATGCTCGAGCACAGTGAAAGAGGGATGCCATTAAATAAGATTTAGTGCAGATCACGACCAATTACTGGCAGAGTTCAAACGCTCCGAACTTCAAAATGTCAGTCTGATTTGTTACATTGGCTGTAATCAAGGCTCCTATATGCATCTGCTCCCTCAAAGAAGCAGGATGATCTTAAAAGTGTGGAATTGGACCTCTGCAGCGAGTTAACTATATGGACGCATGTAAGTTTCTTTCATTTGCATCCGAATATTTTCTACACATAACAAACTACATTAGGGAATGTCCTGCAGTTAGGCCTGAAAATGTAGACAGTAACTCTTGCTGTATGTTAGTGATTTAATTTGTAGGTATATTTGATGTCAAAAGACTTTGGCTTGGTACAGTTCCAATTTCTTTAGAACACAGTCTAAAGGTCGGTTTAATGAACCCACTCTGATAATGAATCAGATTTGATTAGATGCCAGGCGGGACACTTCTATCAGACAAAGCACCGACTGCTGTTTGGGAAACTAAATAGTACCTACAATTAACGGAAAGGGGATGCACCTGTGGGGCTAATCCACCACAGGTGCGTTGCGAGGAAGGGAAGCACGGAGTGACACATTTTGACAAAATGGTGCTCGTAGCCATGTGAAGGTGCACACTCGAAGCGTCCTACAATGTTTTGCTAATACAGTCTTACAAAGTAAATAGGCTGCTGTTTGCGGATATTAGCTACGGTATCAAAGCAGGACCCAAACGCAGGCACAGTACAGAATATGGTTTCAAGCTAGATTTATTGAGGACCGGCAGTCAGGGGCAGAATCAAGAAACAGGCAATGGTCGGCAACAGGGTATCCACAGGGGAAGGCAAACAAAACAGGCAGGCGTCAGGCAAAAACAGCATCAGGGATCCAAAAAGCAAGGCAGGTAAACTGGCGAAACACACAAGGGGGAAAACGGAGACTAAATGCACTTATTGGGACATGGGAAAACAGGTGAGGCAGATAATTGGTAAAGGGGAGGGGCCAGGGACTGGGAGAAGGTGTATGGGGTATTGGGATATCAAGCAGCTTGGTGATTGGAGCAACACAAGGTTTGATGCAGACATCGTCCTGTTGACGTTTGCAACGTTGATGTTGCAAAACTGCATTGGACGAATTTACATTTACATTTAATTCTATTTTTGTTTCGGGGTCCCGAGAGCAAAAGATACATTGAGAACTCTTAGAAACCAAGCCAGAGTGAAGGTTTGTTTGTTGAAGAGAAATGGTCTGATGAGAAATGTTATTGATTTGCGGTGTGTGTGTGTGTGTGTGTGTGTGTGTGTGTCAGTGTGTGTGTGAGTGTGTGTGTGTGTGTGTGTGTGTCAGTGTGTGTGTGTGTGTGTGTGTGTGTGTGTCAGTGTGTGTGTGTGTGTGTGTGTGTGTGAGAGAGTGTGTGTGTGCGTGTGTGTG
>JAOEHI010010121.1:0-33411 GCA_025447815.1 Percopsis transmontana
AGTTCTGAAGGCGAAAGGGGGTCAAACACAGTATTAGTATGGTGTTCCTAATAATCCTTTAGGTGAGTGTATATATATATATATATATATATATACATATACACACTTATCTTAAGGATAACTAATGGTTTCAAAGGCAGTGTTCTAAAGGTAACGTCCCAGAACAGATAACACATAGACTGCTAGGTATCAAGTCACGGTTTATTTATTTTATTTATTTATAACCTTTAATCTCAGTTGAACGTTCTTTAAGCACATTTTGAGAAAACGTGCTTGAGGACGTTCAAGGTCTACTCTCTCACAGTGGAGCAGAAATGACATGTGATTCCTTGTTATGCATGCTCGGATGCGCCAATCATATATATATACATACACACACTGTTTATTGTACATATGTATATAATAGTGTGAATTACCATAGAATTTCATATTTCCCCCTTAATGACAACGTTAAAATAAAACGGGGGGAAACATTTAAAACCTTAATGTAGTATTACATAGTTGCTGATGTGGATAAAGAATGGCATCTCTCTCCACCCTCCCTAAAATCTAGCATTTGAACAGAATCCTACAGCTGTTATTATAATCTCCATTGATGCTTCTATGCTGCACAACATAACACAGGCCACACAATCGCTCTGCTGCCTGGGAGCGGGTGTATCAGTCCAACGTAGGGGGTGTAATTAAAGATGGGTGTGGTGGGGATGTGTGACCCTCGGCGTGTGTGAAATTGTAGCGGCAGCAGCTGGGCCGGGCAAATCTGAGACATAACTAGAGTGGATGGAAATCAATATGAAGGAATGGAGAGAGGCAAGCAGGTCTGGTTTCACAACTGAACGACCACCGATTTGGAGTACAAATCCCACTTTTACTTTAATCGACACCCCTTGATTTGCCCTCGTGGTTGAAACCCGTGTTTTGGTTTCAAACTCTAAGAGTGTGGGCCTCCAACCCTACAGCTCAGTGCTAATACTACTCTTCTCAGATAGTGCTAATGGGCTCACACCGATCTCTACCCCTCCTCTTTCACCTATGTGCACTTTCATGCACAGTTTCTTTCAAACGTAAACAGTGAGCTATGGAGGAAATATGTGGTTCTGGGGGAGCTATAACACAATCGGTGTACCTTTAAGTGAGCACGATTCTGCCAACGTAGAACATCATGCGTTTGAAGGTGGAATATAAAAGCATAGTTTAGAATCTTGGTGTAGAATCTACACTGTGTGTTTTCCATCCTCCATAATGGCCGTAATTGATTATCCATTATAGGTTACATAATTTATTCTGTAGACGTCCTGCCTTCATGTAAGACATTTCCATGGCTATGGTATTGTTTTGACAGGAACAATAGTTAGCTGGATCTTGTGGCAGGTTAGAAGGAATCGATAGTAAACTATTCCCGGAGTGTGTTTACACAACGTCCCTGCTTATCCAGACTGTTAGTCTGGTTGCATGGCACAAGTCACACTTGTCCTTTTAAGGGGACTAAGGCTACCTCACTTGTAGTGTGTTCATTGTTATTTCAAAGTCTTTGACACTACACAGCTGTTGTCATTCACTGATATGCACATTGTGCTTTTTTTAGCAATAAGAGAGTGGGGTGTAGGGGAAGGAATATATTATATATTGAAATAGAAATAAAACACACAAAAGTAACACAAGGTCTAATATAAAAGGATTTGGGCATTTAGGTAAGAAGTGCTCTTATCGGAGGCAAGCGCCCTTCGAGAACGTTTTGTCATTGCACCGAGTTTCACACCAAGTTTACCAGACTTGTGGCCAACAGGGGAACTTCAACCTTACTACACAGTCTGTTCAGTAATTTGAACTAAAATCAAATGTATAATATAAAAAGTATAAAAAACAATAAACCATATTAGCAACAAAATAATCAGGCGTCAACTGAATCATTACGTTGGAAAAAAACGACAGCCATGTCTTGCACGGCAGTTTGGTACAACAGGTGGTTTGGAAAAAACTTTGAACTTGACTACAACAACAACGACAAACAAGTTTTCCCCTCAGCGACCAATGATGTCACCACTAATTTATCAAGAGCATAACCAGTGCCTTCAATTTACACTTACTTGGTTCTGGATGCCGTCTTGTCCGATGGTGTTTATCTTGAGGTCCGTCTCTGCCAATAAACGAATTACATTTCCATTGATACAGACAGTTCCCGTCAGTGAGGTGGTCTCCGCACGCGGAGAGAATGGTCCTGGGCAAGGGGACGAGGGGAAGGGGTTGTAGGCGACGCGCACACTACTGTCATTCCCGAAAGCCAGAGTTTGACCCACCCTGTGTTAAAAATAAAGCAGGCGCATCGAGTACATGATCTCCCCGCACAGGGGCCGGACATTCCTGACAAGAGCCGCTGACTCTAAATGGCATAGACACTTGGTGCGCCCCCACCCCATGCAGGCAGCCTGCCCCTCTTCACACACGCGTAGCTTACCAACACCAACCGCCCCTCAAAAACGTTACAGTACGTATTAAGAGTACTGTTATGCGCCCCATGTAAAACTCAGCGTGTAGGCCTACTGTACGTTTCAATTGAGAAAGTCCTGTGAGAAATAATAATAGAGGTTAGGCTCTATACTCACTTAACATAACGATATAGATATGAGTTAGATAGAGTTGACAAATTGGCGAAAGAGAAAGAAAAATAAATCACTTTAAAATATAGCTGTATTAAGAACAACAACAAACAAAACACATTGACTAAATTGCATCATACAGTTTTATATACAGGAAGGGGTTTTGTAATACAATATATTTAGAAAAACATCAAAATATAAGAAAACATAAATATAAATTTTTGCACATAGGAAAAAGCAAGTACAAAAATAGAGATACAAAAAAAAAAAAACTAAATCAGTACAAAAAGTCCTCTGAGGGGAATCTCAGCTTCATCTTTAGTTCATCTGGGATTTGCTTCCTTCCGACTCAGCACTGCAGCTGCAACTGGCAAAACTGCAAATACTTCCAACTAAATATGGATTTACTGAACCCAGCGTTTAAAAAAGACAGCAATGCCTTTGAGCAGTTCACTCTGCATAGTTTCGGCACTGCTCAAAGAACTGAAAATTTTTCAATTCAATGAAAATTTATCTATAATTTTGTGCAAGCAAGGAATGTAAATAGAAAAACAATGATGCATGTAAACCCAGTTGCGGCACTCTGGAAATTAAAGGACAAAATAATAAAATAAGATGGTCGTTTAAAAAAAACAGTACATACTACATACAAAAATGGAAACCAAATCCCAGAAAACTAATTTTATATACTGTAGATGTAGGGGGTACCATATAGTATGTATGTCTTTGTGCAGCTTTAATTTAATATCCCCCTTCATGGTAGATAATTTCATAGAATATTCTCATCAAGCAGAAGGCTGGTGTCAAATATTCAGTGGTCATACAACCACAGTTGAACGGTAGTTACAAACATTTTTCTAAAATTTCTGCTTGCATTTACGTACATATGGGATTTTTCAGTTTTAAAACCTTCTTTCTCTCGGCAAATGTCTAAACCATCCACCTTGTTAGTTATTCATGGCTGATAGCCCCATAAGAGGTCACTGTGTGACCATACAGGTATGGGATACTTTAAACAGTATGACAACACAGTAGACATATCTGATTGAAGTACTGTATATCAAATTAAAACAATCACAGCTATGGTCATTAGGTAAACCCTTCCCATCGAGTAACTAAACTGCATCAAAGCACAAAAGTACTTGCAAGTACTATATACACCAGATCTGGTAACAAGTGGTTTCATCACATCTGGTTGGAGGATAGCTTTCCTAGTTGTAGACTAGGACTATACAGTCCTATAGATATACAGTCCTATACAGTAGTTTAAAATGTAACATAACACTAGGAGCACTGAGCGCTGAGCCCCTATAATGGATCAAAACAACACAATCTTTGGCATATACAATTGTGGAAAGCATTTGGATACATTGCTGCGCAAACAACAACAAAATGTACAGTTAAAAATGTATTAAAATGTAATCATACAAACACGCACCACGGTACTTTGTATCATGATATCAACATAACATAACATATCAGTGCTCAGTCAAGTAAAGTTGAGGTGCAAATACACAGGAGGGTTTAGTTTAAGTGCTCACTACTACATATGCCTTCATTATGAGTCCTGTGGCTTTTATAGAGAGAGGACTGTGCCAAGGTCAGCTATGACCGCTGCTTGTCTTCTAGCTACAGTGTTCAACAGCCTGCCAGGAAAAGATGGAGTCCCAAAATCCACCTGGAGAGTAGTGGAAAGGAGAGGAGAGAGGCAAGAGGAGAATAGAGGAGAGGAGAGGAGAGGAGAGGTGAGGAGAGGAGAAGGGAGAGGTGAGGAGAGAAGAGAAGAGGAGAACCGAGTAGAGGAGAGAAGAGGAGAACCGAGTAGAGGAGAGGAGAGGAGAGAAGAGGAGAGGAGAACAGAGGAGAGGAGAGGAGAGAAGAGGAGAACCGAGTAGAGGAAAGGAGAGGAGAACAGAGGAGAGGAGAGGAGAGGAGAGGAGAGGAGAGGAGAGGAGAGGAGAGAGGATACATGCAGCATTAATATTTCATCCATGATATTGCAATTATACCCAAACCACCCACAAAACATTTTAAACCACTTTCACTCATCACTCTGTCTCACCTGCAGCAGGTAAATGACCCTAACGACTTCCTGTTCACTGCGCCTGATTGGCTGCAGGATCCAGGCGCTGGGCAGCATCTCTCCTCGGATAGCGTCTCCACCGGGACGGGGTAGAGATTCTTCAAACACAGACTGCATGGCCAGCACACACAGGCCACCCTGAAGCAAACGATACACACATGATAACCTGTAGCTGTCACGTAAATGTCAAGTTAGTCAGTGTTGTCAGTCAGTGTTTGTGTTCAGTAGGAATATTAGATGTTGTTTTAAAAGAGAAAGGGATCAACACGTCTGATAATGTAGTCTTCAAATGCAAAACTGATTTTTAAGCTGCATATAAAAGTGTCTCTTGTTGATTTAGAAGTTGGCCTATATCTGTCATTTTTTGTAAACGGAAAAACTAAAGCGTTCAAAATAAATCTAAGATCCATCTCGGTACTTAGGCCACCGATCTTTCTACCTCATAGCACTAATCCCACTATAACAATCCTTATTCTATCGTCATTTACTCCCTTCATATATTTAATTAAAAATTAAAAAATATTCCTTCTTTCTACTCTGTTAGATCAGCTCTATTATTAAGCACTTTGCTGTTAGCAATTATTGACTGTTTGAGGAGCGAATGATAACTCTTGAGTAACTGTTGACAAATGTACTAATTGTAAGTCACTTTGGTTAAAAGCGTCTGCTAAAATCTGTAAATGTAAATACATTAAATAAAGGTGTAATACTGAAAATGTTCAAGGTTTCACACCAGATTAAAAGCTTTTGATCTTCTAAAGTGTGGTTTTGTCCATGTCTTTCTCACAGATGTCCATACGATCACCTGCACAGGACTATTTCTGCAAGTTATGGGCCTGTGTTCCATTATGTGATTGTACTGACCTGTATGGACTCAGTGCTGATACAGCAGAAGTCCCTGGGATGGCTGAGGTGGCAGGCTGAGGGATCTGTTAGCAGGTAGACTGAAGAGAGACGTGTGGTATGTTAATGGGTGGATGCAAAACACAACAGAAACAGTAGAAAATACATTTCTATTTTCATATTTTCCTAACGTATATTTTTTCCCAAAAGATTAAAAGGTAAAAGTGTATGTGCTTATCTGTTTAAGCCTGTAAACATGCTGTAAACTGTTTAAATTTTTGGACATTTCAAACTGCATGTTCTCCATGACAGTAAGAAACATGAAAGGAACACGAGATGAGTACTGAGAGACCGGCTGTGGGCTCACCCATCTGTGTGCTGCCATCTAGTGGCCGGGCCCATGCAGAGCGGACTGAGCGGTGATACAGGTGGCTTTTGGAGGGCTGTCGGACCAGACTCCACAGACTAGCCAGTGGCCTGTCCAGCTCGCCAGCCCCAAGAAAACCATGGACCGAAGGGCTGGAGGATGGCTTGTAATAAACCTGGATGCCTCTCTCTGTTCCCTGGTGCCTATGGAAATGCACAATATGTAAACATTTGAATAAGTTTCTTTCTAATTAAGAGGTCAAAGGTAAACCAACAAGTGTAATTTATAACAAGTTTATAGCAATAACAATAATCATATAGTCTTTATTAGCAAATTACAAGTTCAATAAATCCTTTTCAACTAACCTCCATCCTGCTGTGGCCCGGCCTGCGATCAGGTTGGCCATGTCACCTGTAGCAGCCAGCCGTACCTGCAGACACAAGCATTTTCCTTTACCCCTGATAACAAAGCCAGCCACTGCATCCCATATGCATTTGACAGTGGAGACAACACAGCGTTGACACAGCAAATCAGCGGTGAACAGAAGTTACCCATCTGTATTGTACTATTCTGTACTATTCATTTTAAGCCTGACGCTCCAGAGTGGTAATTCCTCCATTAGCATTATTGCTAGCACCCAGTGATGCATGCGAATGTCCGAAGGCTGCAGTTCTTTTTATGGTCGCTGTACCTCCGCCAGAGCCTGAGCCAGCAGGCTGGATGTGATGTCCTGATAGGCTGTTGATATGGAGGAGGAAACCGAGCAAAACGAGGCTGTGCGTTGACGTACACAGGTGGGGGAGGAGGCCATCAGGGGCTCGAACCCTCCCACAGGAGACTCACGGCGGACATCTTGACCAATCACAAAGATGGAAAGAGGTTTAATATACAGGAAACATACAGAAATATATATACATATGTGTGTGCTTATTAAAGAAATACTTAATGTATGTGTAGTAGTAGTATGTATTATTACCGACCATTATTATTTTAGATGTTATTAATAATATTATAACAAATAAATATACAGTATATTTTCTGTATCTTTCTGAATGTTGTAAGCTCTTCTGAATGATTTGTACTCAGAAATTTAAAAAAGGTATGTGTAGTATCAGTTAACTTGTAATAGGTTGTACAAGAAGGGTCAAACCTTAGTGAAATAATAATAATAATTTCATGATAATATTTCACATGAAGCCAGATGCTATTTTGGGTGGATTGGGTGCTGTGAACCACTTACCCTGGGCCGAGAGCCAGGCTCTCTGGGTCTTTACACTCTGTGGACCACATATAGGGGGGCGTGTCGTGATCCTCAGCCCTTCATCCTGGAACCCTGAGTCCTGAACCAAGCAGTTTCCATACAGTCAGGCATCATAGCAATGAAAACACCCACAGCAAAAATAAATACTCCAAAAAAGGATTAACATTAAAAAATGTATAACGTCAAGGTACCAATGTATAACGGTATCAATGTATAACGTCAAGGTACCAATGTATAACGGTATCAATGTATAACGTCAAGGTGCCAACCTGTCCATTTAAAAAGGGTATTATTCCATCTTTCAGCTGGGCTGTGTTGCCACTGTTGTATCCTGAGGTGGGTCCAGACGACAGGCTGAGGCTGGAGCCGGTACATAGGGTACTGTTGCTGATCCTGATTCTATAGCTCTGGTCCTGGTATACCACATAGGTTATAAAGTAATGAGTAGAATATCAGATTTGTTCATACATATTAAAGCTACATTTTTATGTAAAATCTTGCCCTTTTATTGAAATGCGTCATTCCAAGCCCCAAATTAAAACCAGTATTGTCTCTGTACTGGATAGATCCATGCCAGAGCATATACTGGCACGTGTGTTTCATGGATCAAGATCAAACGGTATGAAAATTTCATATCACGATTATTGTGACCAAAACTATCATGGTTAGCAGTATTATCGCGATTTTGTTAAAATGTGCTGACATTTTTCAAAAAGTACTGATACACACAGAAATCAGTTAATTTCAAGTTTAATATGGAAAACCACAAATAAAATGATCAGCACTATGCATACTAACTATTTTTGTCAATATACAGTATCAACAACTACACTTACACTCTAGCTTGTGTCAGGTTTTTCACATTTTCTTCAAACTAAACTGATGCAGTCCCATCGCCGCCGGCACTAAGTTAAATGTAGTGAAAACTATTTCCAGCTCTCCTTGACCTAGGTCTGTAATTACAAGGCCAAATATAAAACAAAAAACAAAACAAAAAAAACACACCTTGTAAAAAGGTGGAGAGGATGGAAAGTAGATTTAAAGCACCCACCTTGACCACCTGGGACAGAGCCTGCTGCTGAAGTCTTCTCTTCTCCTGCTCGGTCCTTTCTCTCAGACGTTCCCTCGCCCTCGCGATCTCCGTCCTGGCCTCCTCACGGGCACGTCCATAGTCCCTCAGTAGCTGCTCAATCTCAGAGGGATACTTCCCCTCTCCTTTAGGGGGATCTGGTACTCTGAAAAGATACACATACATCAGTAGGGTATCACAGCTAGAACCAACTAACGTTGATATTTAACTCTGTTAAAATGTGTATGAGTTGATATGATAATGATAATTAGTTACAAATGGGGTCTTAATCTAGCAGCATTTACATAAAATACTAACCACCACTGCTATTTCTCACCTTGTACTAATTTCATGTTAACTAATTTATGGCTAAAATAGGATCTGTTCTAAATAGAAAAACAGATTGGAGATTCCTCTTGGTATCTATGAATTGGTAATTGTGCAGAATTGGCAGCACATTAAAAAGGAAATAGCCCATATTACATCTTACCTGGTGCTGTCCACTACCTCTTGGCGAAGCTGTTGCAGGTACTCCCTACGACGGCTTGGCATAGCTGACACCCTGGAGGAGGGCGTGGCCTCCTGATGAGAGGAGTGGGGAGGTTTACCAGGGCTCAGGCTACGAGCCCTTCGATAGGTCTGGAGACGTACCTCTCTCTCGTGCCTCAAACCCTCAATACTCCTTCTGTGTCTGAAACATACAAATTATTGTAGTATTTTTTTTAAATGATAAGTTAGTTGTAGGGCTCTAATTGCTAGGACAACGTCAGCCATACCTATCATAGAGTTGTTGTTTGGTAGGAACAGAGGCTGGCTGCTTCACGTCCTCTTTGACCCTCGGAGAGAGCATCTTCAACAAGGTGTCTGTCTCCCCAAGGCCATAATGGAGCTTGGCCTCTGTCAACTCCACGGTCAGCTGGGGAGGCCTCATGTTGAGACTCACCGAGGCCATGACCTGCTCTCTCTCCTGCCGTAGTCTCTCTATCTCCCTTGACTTCTGGTCTCTCTGCACCGCAGTCTCCACATTTGACCCGAGACTTTCCATCTCTTCCCATGTAGTAGGAATTCTGCTCTTGTCACGGATATTAGCCTGACACTCGGGTGGCTTAGTTGGGACACTACTGTGATGTTCGGGTGGGCGGTGGATGATTCCGGACCAATTAGTGAACTTGTTGTGCATGGGAAGGTCCTCAGGGACCCTCTGGCGTCCAGGATGTGGAGACGGACTGGTGAGGGGTTTGATGTTAACAAGGACATCTGTGTTGCACTCACTAGGATCCAGTGAAACCAAGTCATCTTGATCTAGGACCGTTCTCTCGCTGACTGGTGAGGGGTCATAAACATCAAGACAGAATTCAACAGAATCTGTTGGTTTGCGATGGTATTCCATTTGATGTGTTTGGTTGTTTATGATATTGCCGTGTCCAGGTTTATCTGTCTGTTTGTGTAGATCAGACTGTCTGTATGTGGGAGAGGTACAGCTCTGCATAGTCAGGCTGCTAGGGACGGGATCCTTCCATTGAGAATTTTGCTGCAAAGCCATGCGCCATTTGGTATTGGGTGAGGGGTTGCGCTTTTCTTTATGGGTAATGTATCTTTTATCATTGTCCGTATAGCTATCTAGTGACGAAAGAGGACTTGTAGGACATCTTAGACAACTAATTTCACTAACATTTGTAAACGATTCATTGGATTTACAGGAGGACACATTACAACGTTGTCTGGGCATTTGATTATGTTCTGTAACAGGCATGCTTGGTGATTGTTCGTTGACACTTGGACAAGTTGCAGACAGGCATATGTTAGCATGAGAATGTGTTACATTTGTTTCTTGAATCTTAGCCATAGTAGACTGACATAGATGTTGTTTTCCTGTCTGCTTAGTGCTCATCCTAGCTCCTACAGTGAGAATTGGAGAAGATGCCCGGTCTGTGTATCTGGCCTGTTTGCTGAAGAAAGGAGATGGTTCATTCCTAATAGATGAGACCTGATCAACACTGCTGCTGGTTTTTGATGATCTGCAGGTGTTTTCAGTTACTCTACCACTTATGGGAGACAGTACTTCAGGTGTATTTTGCTTTGTGCTTGCAGTTAGTAAGGGTATCTTACATTCAAATGTATTCTCAACAGAAAGGCCTTTGTGAGAGATATTCTCTGTATGCGATTCAGATGTTTCTGATGTAGCTGGCAAGTTTAAACTCAGGTCAGGCATGCTTTGCATCCTCCCATCTGTTTTTACTTTAGCTGTAACCAATCCAGACAAACTTTGCTTTTGAGAACCATTAAGAACCTCAGAACCAATCACTTTGACTATCACATTGACTTCATGGGATTGGGACCTTTGTATAGGTAATGTTTGATGGACAGGAAAGTCCTCCACACGTGTTAAAGGCCGGTCTGTCTGGACACCAATTTCTATTACAGTTTGAGTTGAGCAGTCTTTCTTGGTCCAATCTTTACCTTTATTGAATGAGGCGCTCTTATTTGAGACGTTAAGAGTTCCTTTCGGGCTGGATTTGAGGAGATCTCCAGTTCTCATTCCCTGGACATCCTCCAGAAGGTCTGAGGTGCTGTGAATAAGCTGGGAGATGTGAGCAGACATGTTCTCCAAACTGACCCATGTGGGAGACTCCTTAAGGTCCTCTGTTGATTTTCGTGTTGTGGGAACATGAGTGCTGCTTCTTTTGTGGCGTTCCTTTATCCTTAGGTTAACATTACTAATACCAGTATTGATCTGTGTTGTCTGAAGGCCACGTTTAGTCTGAGTGCCATGATCACATGTGTTTTTGGGCTGGGCCTGGGTTTTGCTTGAAGGAGACTCCTGCTCTGAGGAGTAAACCAACATGATCTCATCCACCTGACCAGAGCTATTATCAAGGCTGCCAGGGACATCATTACATGAGGAAGCACTGTTCATAGTCAAATTAGCAAGGCAATTATCAGCACTAGAAGACGGTTGACATTGAGACGTGGTGGTCGAGTGTTCTTTATAATCCTCAATGCTACTAATAGTACTGGAGAGCCCCTTGTTGTTTGCGTACGTACTGAGATGGGAGTTAAAAGGAGAGTTCTGTCGATTCAAACCATTGTCAACACTGCAGCACCGTATCATTCGCTTTTCAGCGCAGTTTAAAAGGGGAGATTTGCAGGATAAATCCGCAGCACTTCCAAATGTTGGGTTCTTATAACACTTCTGACTGGGTTCATCATCTTGCCACTGGTGAAAAAACGGGTTAATGTCACTTGACTCAAAATGTAGCTGGGAGTCCTGAGGCTTTAGCCCAAGTTGTGATTCACTTTCTTGGGTGTGGGAGATAATATTCTTCACGTTTGGCCTAAAAGTGGAAACATTACTTCTGGATGTTGTGGCCTCCCATTTACCATAACTCTGAGTAACAGGCTTCAACCATGTGGAAGAAGACCTGCTGCGATGGACCCTGGAAATCATGTCATCCTCCTCATCTGATGACTTCAGTGTGGAGTCAGAGGAAGAGTCCAGATGAGCCGGCACCTTATACCTTCTGAACCTCTTAGACTTCCCCTTTTTAGGCCTTACAGCAGGATTAAAGTGTCTCCCGAGAGAGCCCTTTATGTTTTCCTCTCTTGACAAGATATCTAAATAAACATCAGATACATCTAGGCTAGCATTTGTTATTCTGGGAGGAGCAGAGGCTACACCGGTTTCATTTCGTGATGCCACCGAGATCATTGGAACCTGTGTTAAGGTAATGGAGTCCAATGTCCCATTGTCATTTTTGACCATATGACCTCGTTTGGTGTTTTCAACATTCTGCTTGGCATTCAGCATTTGTGAAACATCAGACGCGTTGTTATAATTCATATTGACCACACAGGTCTTAGCAAAGTTAACTGATGGGGTGGTTTGTCGACTGCTGGATAATTGCTGCTCTGTGATGCACTGATTTTCTCTTGTTCTGGGTCCTGTCCCAATATTGCTGTCATCAACTAAATGCCCACCACTGGCTACTTGTGCTTTTGCAATGGCATGATCATCCATACATGAACTTTGGTTGCCGAGGGGACTGTCTGGTATAGACTGATGGATTCCTGTAACAGACATCTGAAGAGTATTTTGCAGAGCATGTTGCCCAATAATCCTTGATAAATTCATTTGGGATAAAACATCATCTTTGTCTTGAACATTAGACGGTGAATCCCTGCTGACAGCCTTGATGTGAGCGCCATTGGTGTTTGTGTTTGAACCACCGTTAGCAGATGAGGTGTTAGGAAGGATCTGCTGAGGTTGTGGGCAATCCGGTTTCAATTCTGGGGTAACCAAAAAGGTTGGATGGTAAGATTGTTTAACGCAATAATTATTGTTACATGTTTGTCGTTGTTCCAACGTATCATTAATTTCCACCAAAAGGGCATTTTTCTCTTGAGGGTTTTCTCGAGAAAGAATGCCTTGCCCCGGTGTGGAGTCATTTCCTGAAACGTTAACACACTGGAATATGGGGCTGTGAGGGGGCTCAGAGCTTTTGTGGTTGTTCTGTGTCACATTTAGTTGGATATTTTTGCTTTTAGTGGAGAAAGGCTGGGAAGCACAAGGATCATTCAATGGCTTGTCTGTCGATTCGGTAAAGCACGGTGAATGCTCAGGGTTAGGTGTGTGAATGTGGCTGTCACAGCCAGCACATTTTTCAAGCAACACATGAAACACTGATGTCTTTTCACTCCGAATGTCGCAATGTTCCAGGGAATAACTTTTTCTATGCATTGCCCCCTCTGTCATTTCATTACTTTCATCTGTCAGCTGCCTTTCTCTCAATCCTACTTCAATGGTATGGCTGGGATAACCTGTGCGGTCATGCTTTTCAGGGGGTTTTGATGACAAGCCATTCAGGCTTTGGCTTCTAGCCTCGTTGATGCAATCTCCGTCCATCAGTGGCTCTCTCGTGTGCTCTCTCACCACTTCTGAGATCCTCAGGTCAATAGCACTACAGATTGCATCCCACTGACGTAGGTGTTTTCTATTATCTGGCTGTCTCCTAGGGTGTTCGACGTAGGATCCTTCACTCCACTTTTCTAGAATTATATTCTTTGTCTTCAAATATTCAATGTTGTTTTCTTTCCTCACCTTTACAGACGCACCTCCCTGAGAACTTACACAAAGATCTTCAACGTCACATTGAAACTCCTCAAATATTTTGCGGGCCTGCTCATATTTCCTGCACGTTGTTTCAGACAATGGTGTAGGCAAAATGCCTAGTTTTATGCTGTCGTCAGTACGGCTTGAATCAAAGCTGGGACAGTCTGTCTCCGCAGCAAATGGTTTTCCTTTTGTCTCACCGGTGTTATTATTGTCATCAGGGCAAATTACTTCCTGGCTGTTAATAGGAGTAGTGCAGAATTTTACCAGCTCTCCTTTGTTACTCCTCTTTGGAATTTTCAGGCTGCCGACGAAAGAATCCTGAAGGTCTTTGTTCCTCTTCCTGGAATTTTTACAAGCAGATTGAACAGGTTCCTTCTCTACCGGTACAGGATCTTTCTCTGCTTCTTTGGTGTGAAGCTTGTGTAAGTTTTTGTCATTAATGAGTGACACATCTTTGGTATTGCTCTCATATGACTTTACATCTTCCAAGTTTTCCACTTCTACGTTACAGAGTGCATTATCGTCATTGGAAGACTTGAAGGGAATATAATTTGACCAATAATCTGTAATGGAGACATCAGCTTCAGGGGATTTTGTCATATCAGCGACCACCACATAAGGCAAGTCAGTAATGGCTAGATGTAGTTTTATAGGCTCTTGTATTGTGCTGGTAAGAGAGTCAACAGGTGAACTGTAAACAGTTTTGTCTGAGGAATACATTTGTTGCTTAGCGGCACATTTATTTGGAACAACTGTAGATGTCCTCAGAGTGCTTTCTGACGTTTCTTTACACTCTGCCTCGATGGCGCCCCCTGGTGCCGGTAGCATCTGAGAGTCTTGAAAATCCAGCGTATCTGATGCGGCCCCAGAAAGCTCTAGGCTCTGCTCCTCCACCGTTACATTTACGCCTTCAGTGCTGGTGGACGTAGAATTATAACATATAGATCCACTTTGATCTGAGAGGTCGATGCTGACAGGGCTGGGGCTACTGCTACTCTCTGCGGCTCTGAACGCCGTGCTTCTCAGAAACAGGGCTGAATATCTGTGAATTCTGGGACTGTCGCCTGCGTCAGTGGAGGACCAAGCATCGGTGAGTGCCAGCAAACTCTCCGGCTCCCTCACACTACCGCTACAGCTGCTTAGAGAACGCGGGCTGTTTCCTGAAGTGGTCCAGGTGTTATCAATTTCTTCACTCAAATTGGGCACAGTGTCTCTGCATATGAAATCTGCCACTGGTTGTTTATGAGAGTGTGGCTCCGTGGCTAATTCAGTTTCCCCACCTACACTTGTTTTAGAGCAGCCATTTTGGCTCCAATATGCCTCCACTGGAATTACTTGATTTTTGGGATTGCCAACGCTCTCTGAAACTGACCTGACAACAGCTTTGCTATTCCTACCAGGGGATGGTTTGGAGGAATCTGTAACTAGTGAGTATGTCGGGACCACTATCCGACTCTCTCTCTCTACTAGGGAATGATTTCCATTGTTCTCTATAGCTAGGGAGTCTTTAGACATCTCACTATCTTCACTCTCTCCCTCACTCTGCGCTGCCTCCTCGCGTCTTAGCTGCTCTGCCAGAGCTGTGGCGTAAGCCGAGGACAGGGAGTCAAGAGAGTAGAGACTTTCACAGTCTGAGGAACCTTCATTCCCCTCTCCCTTTTCTTCTCCATTGTGTTCCTTCCAGCCGAACATTCCTTGCCGCTGCTTCTCTACCCAACTTCCGATGTTGCTCATCAGGGCGTCTGTACTATGCCAGCGCCTGTGTCTAATCTCCCCAGAGAAAGTCCTTCGGTCAAGCTCCTCACATGACATGGTAGTTTTGATGGTGCATTTGTTTCTGCTCATCTTGTCTCTCAGACTGCGGCCTCTTCTAGATTGCCTACAGTGAAATTTGCTGTTCTTTCCTAGAGGTTTGAGGCCTCCATTCTTTCCTGATGGTGGCTTTCTGAACACATGAGACAGGGCTGTCTTTAACCTGGGGCCTACCGAACGAGAGAAAACCTTCTTGATTGCTTCTATTCCTTTGCTCTCTTTGTGAGGTGGGGTTCTTGCACTCGAACATGAAGCCTCCTGGGTGCTGGCGCTGCCTGCTGTAGGACAATTTATATTCCTATTGCTGATTGGCTGGAGAGCAGTTCTAGGTGGGGACTTCAGAATGACTGGCAGGTTCTGGTTGTTCTTAAATGTCAGGCCTCGCTGGGGGAGCAGGGGTTTCCTCTCTGGTCGCTCCCTCTTGGGCGGAGTTGGGGGCTCCTCCTTGCCACTCTGTTTGAGGTTCTCAGAGGAGCTGGCTCGGCTCCTGGAGCCCTGACTTTGTCCAGAGGAGACCACGTTGGAACAACTCCTGGACCTCTCCCGGGGAAGACACTCGTCAGAAACCCACTTCCTGCTGATGGAGTCACAGGTCCTCACAGAATTCGGTGTCAGCTCTGCCGATCGGTTTTTCCTCAGGAAATGGCTGGAGGTAAAGAATAAAAGAAATAAGTGATCGAAGTCACTTCATGATAACTCAATTAAGACAAATAATATTCAATAGATAAGACACAGAGGAAACTTACATTTAGACAAAAAGGGTAGCAAAATTTAAGATGCTTCTAAATTCACCATTTCAAAATAACCAAAAAAAATGCTTAAATAAACATTTAAATTGGTTGACGGATTTTTAGATTCAGTGGAGGTTTCGGCAAAAAAATAAAAAGATTTTAGCATCATGACTGTACTAGCTAACCTGAAGATGGGGGTGTGTTGAGGGTAGAGCCGAGACAGGAGGTCTGCAGAGAACGAGTGCCGACGCAGGCCAGACTGTTGTCCTCTGGGCGGACAGGGGGACCCCTCTGGGGACTCAGGGCTCTCTAGCCCTGGAGGAAGTGCCGTCTCCAACCTCTGCAGCTCCCGTTTGGCCTCCAACAGGTGCCGCTTGCGGGCAATTCTTTCCAGCTGGTAGTGCAGCCTTTTCCAACGGATGCGGCCCTCAGCCCGGCGCAGGGCGTGGTGCCTCAGCAGCTCGTCCTGAACAGCTTTCTTCCTGGCTCTCACAACCTGTGGTGGAGGTTCCACCCTTGGGCCACCCAGGCTCTCGGACCCCTGACCAGTGAGTCTCTCTAAGAGGGGAGCAGGGACAGGGTCCGTCTGAACCCCAAACTCATGGGTGTCTTTCTGCTCCACAGCTTTCAGGCGCTGCTTCTCCTGCACGATCCACTGCCGGACTGAGGGTGGAGAGATAACGGGATCATTGGTGTATACTTAATATTAAAGGCCCTTATACATCAAGCATGAATTTTACATCAAGCGCGAATTTGCTGCACACACTGAAGATGTGAAAATGGTTGATTAACATTTGACTGTTAGCATTAGCATTAAAATTAAAAGGCACGCTACTAGCCTACATAGCAGATATTATGTACGCTATGGTATCGTAAACCAGAACATTTTAGAACTGGGTCACTGTCATCCTGAAATAATACTAAGTTGCAGCTGCTTCTGATCAAGATAGTGGTCAAATGGTCAAAGGGCCTTTACTTCTAAATGTAATACATGATACCTGATGTAATGTACCAATAAAATAGTGAATGTGTATATTCTGGTAATTGCACTATACCAATTGCAGCTGTATTGTAGATAGATATACATATATATTTATTTACAATTGTATATTTTGTGTTGTATATGTATGTTGCTCTATCTTGCCTGCTGCTGCTTTACCAGCAGAAGCAGAAGCATCCCTCTTGGGGATCACTAAAGATTGATCTCTTATGTAGTCAAGTCAAAGTGGGGGTTCCTGGGGGTACGAAGTGTTGGCAACACAGATCACACTAGAGTTTGTTTTGATAATGAATAATAAATTACAACAACACAAAAAAGCTGGCATGATTCACATTTTTGGCACGTGCATATTGCTGAAGTTAATTGCTGCTGTGATTCTAAACACAACTAGAGTCCTCATCTCTCTATAATCAACAACGCTTGCACTCAATTAGTGACCAGCAGAAATAAACAGAGCTGAAAACAGGTGCCAATAATACTTGGCTTGCTATTTTTCTGCCATCAAAACATCAGTCATTGGCATAATACTTGTAACTACAGCATGGACATGTTCTTTTAATGTCAGTGTTGACTTTTGCAGCTTTAAAATAAATAAACAGTATACATGCATAGACATAATTGTATACACTACGGGCCCTAGGCGCACGGCGCAAGTTCACGACGCAAGTCGATCTAAGGTGTGGCCAATACTTTTTTGATAATTTCGAGACATGTGGTGGTAATGGGGCGCAATGACGGCGCAGTTGTATAAGGGTTGGATTAGAGTGCATAAATTATCAGTAGGAGTGGTGGGGGCTGTCTTCAATTATGGCCAATCAAATCAGCTCCTCGTAGTGACAATTCAATATCATACAGAAACTAGAGCCATATATATTTATTGTACATGTATGTATTGTATATTCTTATAATGTATTTACATTATGTGAATGTCCTGCTCTTAAACAAGAAACTGAAACAGTTTTAACAATTCCTCTATAAAAACCTTTCTAACCACACCTTACTAATTTGTACTTACCCTCAGCGTGCTGCTGTCTTAACAGGGCCTGCTCTCTTTCCAGCTCCCTCTCAGCCCTCCTCTGCTCTACCTGGATCTCCTGTCTCAGACACTCCACGTACCGCCGCTGCTCCTCCCGAACCTGCCTGGCGGGAGGCTCCTCTCTGGGGGAAAGGTAGACACCTGACTGCCCCTGGAGCTCCCCTCCCTCTGCACTAGAATACAAAACACATAAATACACCTTTAAGTGTATCTTTTGAAGGTGTGTGACAAACAAGTTCAACCCCACAAACACTATGCACTATGAGTGACTCTTTAGCAGGACTGAGATGAGCTAAGATGAGCTGAGATGAGCTGAGATGAGCGTTGTTAGGGTTAAACGCAGTGTATCGGCTGTAACCAGGCAACATGTGAGCCTTTCCTAAACAGCTAGCTCTGCCTGGTGAAACCAGCACAACACATCCAGCCAATGGAAGTGGAAACATGCTCAAAGCGTTCGCCTACTTGCTAAATGCACAGGTTGAGAGTTTGATGAACAGGCTCACGCATTGTTGGATACACACACTGGAACACAGACGAACAGAAACCCTCAACATGACCACCACTGTACATTTGAGCAGCTTGTTTAATTCTCTAATACCTGGAGTCAGCGGTCCAGGGGGAAACGTCACTGTAGTTGCAGGTGGAGACACCCTGAATGGCCTAAATGGAGAAAAGCATTACTATTTAAAACATCCACCTTCAACCATATAACCTCTACAAGCACGTCTTCCTTCCAAATTTTTCCAAATAATTGTTTCTAATAATACAATGATTGACAATAATTAATAAATAAAGTTAATTAGTTAATTAAGTAAATAAAGTTAGCATCTTCATCATTGCCTACCTATCTGCTGTCAACCACTACTTCAGCAGTCTTTATTTAAACCTGCCCCTCACTCATTCTAATCACTTTATTTAGATTTCATATTTTAGTTTTAATTATTACTTTGTCAGCATAGAACCCAGGACCATTAAGGACCAGTGATAACTGTCACCCAGCATCAGGTCCATTTTCAGTTTTAGCAATATAAATAAAAACTCTCCCTTCCCATCCCCTATCCCTACTATAACCGTTTTATTTGATAATGATCTTTATTCTAATTAAATCCACCATCTTTGTTTTCTGCTGGGCAGTACCCACCCGTCTGCGCTCCCTGAGAACAGCTGCCTCGGCAGGGTGGTTGAAACGGAACTTAAGGGCCCCCCCCAAAGTGATCACAGTCCCTACGGGTAGACACACAGACATAGCAAACACTACAAGGGCTGTTGTACACTGAGCAATTGCGAGTGTGTGTGGACGTGCGTGTTACTGTGTGCCAGTATGTGTCCGTATGGGATAGAGGTTTAGAAGGGTCGGTGTGAGACGGTGTAGCTACTTATGCTGTGTGCAGTGTTTGTATGTCAATGTGCTAAACACAGATACCTTGCGCTAGCCTGCATGGCTCAGACACCTGCCTGTCATTAACCAGGCAGACACAGCCTGGCAGCGGCGTGAGAGTCACCACGCCTCCCTGGTTCTCAATCTCACAGCTGGCACTGCCCTGCACCACTGGAGACATAGAGGAACATCATTATCTCCACTGATTAAGATGCACCACTGAAGCACAGCAGCTGAGGTTTCTTTCAGTGTCTTGCTAGCCTCATTAAAAGCATGCCGATCTCATGAGGCTAGTGTTCTTCAAACGCATTGCTGTATTTCTAGTGTTACTTCTAATTTGCTATATACATACAGACTGATTGGTTTAATATTGATGATCAGTAATATTTACGCGCTGTTCCAAGAAAAGCTACTAGCCAATGTTGGGGACACAAAAAAGCGAAATTTCTAGACCTGATATAACTATACATTTTCTTGTTATTCCTCTACATATAAAATTATTTCAATATGTTTTAAACACATTTGAGTCGTTGGGCTCTGTTTGATGTTTAAAGCGGGTGATTTGCTCCATATTGACTTTATGCTGGTAAGACACTCCTAATCTAACTCCTAACCTAACTCTACACCAGGCAGTGGAACTATTCTCCGCCAATGCTACAGTTAACTCCATGTGTATATTTGTCTAAGGATTTAAAAGAGAATACCAGTAGTTTAACAAGATCAAATACATTTTCTATACCTATTTGTGGTTCTTCTAGTTGGTTCTGTGGTCCAATGTAGGTTACTCCTTCCTAAAACAGAGGATTAGGATTAGACATGTTAACAATACTGAGACTCCATTAAAACAAACTTTATGTATCTAGTACAGTATGCACATACTCTAACACTGCTGCCACATTTCCAGTAAGACCATTTGTTTACTGTAAAGTCTAATCTAGCGGGATAAAAAGGCTTCCATACATAATGTCAGAACCACATGCATTCTTCACACAGGATGAAGCAGTGTAATTGTCTGAGGCCTGAGGGCATGCTTGTCATTGTCAGAATCAGGACAGCTCAAGCTCCCCTGAGCACAAGCCTCAGTACTCACAGCTTCTACCCAGCTCCGCTTTATGCAGCTCAACAAACACACACATACAAATGGGAAATCTTCAGGACAGTTGGAGGGCAGAGTGAAAAGGAAATATAGAGCGTAACGTAGAAAACGCACCTTGTCTCAAGAGATTTTCTAGCAGAACATAGAGAAATAGATGGAAGAACAGGTAGAAAGACTCTAGTAGACAAAAGAAAGACAGTTTTGGTTAAGCAAGCTGTCATAAATAGTAACTGTAGAGTTCGGAGAAAGGAAAAGTTTTGGTTTATGGGTTATGTGAGAGTTTAAAGCGTATACAAAAGTGCCTACATGTCTGCGTGTGCATGTTCGTGATTTGTATGTCTTTAGAGGATTAGAGGAAAAGAAAACAAGCAAAAAGAATAATTAATATCAGCACTTCTCTAATAATACTAATACATGATTTAATGTGATCTTGAGATTGATACCAATATGAATATTAGTAATAATGTACCAATGCAAGGTCTAAAACATCCCAACACTAAACTAATATCACTAAGTAAATATAGTGAAATACAGTACATCTAAACAAGTGTTTATTACTTAAAAGGTAATACAGGTGGAATGTGTAAATGGAAATAACATAGTAATTAAAACGGTACTGATATTATTTTAAATATACATCTAATATTTTAAAATAATTTCTATATAAAAAGGAGCATAAAACAAGCAATTTAATGGTCTGTGGTCCTGAGTCATAACATTTTTCACTCTATATTTATTCATTAATATAATTGTTTATTTCTTTAATATGTAATATTTTCACATCCTGAAATCTCTTATTTTGTTCTTCTTTATGTTAAAATAAAAGGTACTCTGGAAAATAAGTGAAAGGTAGGTTGTACAGAAGTCCAACAAGTTTGAGAACCACTGATCTAAACTGTATTCAAACTCATGCTTTTATTTTGAAAGTCTCTCGCAGGAAGGGACAAGCAGCTCTACAGCAGCTCAAGCAGCTAACTAACTCTAACACTATTACAGCAGCACCGATGACAAAACACCCATCCTGCTCTCGTACCCTGAGGTGGTAGAAGGTGACCCCAGTGCTGAGAACGTCTCCGTCCAGTGTAACCAGGTGCGGCTGCAGGGAGCTGATGAGGAAGCCGGCTCTGTCCCTGTTGATGTCCACACTGTACTGCTCCAACAGCTCCTGCTTGTCTCTCCAGCCCTCTGACCAGTCCTTCGTTAGCTGCTCCACCTAAACAGGACATCAAACAGGGTTAGCATGTTAATGCTGATGTTTATCATTTGGATCCCCATTAGCTGTTACTAAGCTAACTGCTATATGAGCATAAAAGTAAAACATACACTCACCGGCAACTTCTGCTGTCTACTGCTGTCTAATGCAACAGTCTCCAATTTTTATAATTTTCAGTTTATGTTGAAACCCTTTAAGAGAGGTGGCGATTAAACTGTATGATCAATTTGGAGGATGTAGTTTGTGGTGCTGTTGAATTGTATTGTGTTGTACTGACATGTGTTACTATTATGTTGGCCACCTCATTTTAGTCAGTGAGGCTAGGCTAAATAACACAAACACCTTTGTGTTTAATCCAATACAGTTTAACAGCACCACAAATTACATCCTCCAAAATTATACAGTTGAATCGCCACCTCTATTAAAGGGGCTTCAACAACAACTGAACATTATGACAATCATAAAGGGAGTGCAGGACTGTTGTATTAAACTGCATTTGTTTTGCTGGGTGTGTCTAATTAAGTGGCCGGTGAGTGTATATTAAAGTAAAACACACTAATATCACTAGTTAAAGATGACGCTGCTATTAATAACCCCACATGTATAGTTTTAGACAAACTCTGTTACCTTTAGTTCATTCTGTAGTACGATGTCCGAGAGATTTCCATCCCTCTCATCGCTCAGGGAAGGACTGGGATCGCGCTGCTGAAGGGAGTAAAAAGATCAACTGATGACAGGAAAATACATAACGCATCAAAACACGATGAAGCACAACTAGCAACCCCACAAAACACAGCTGTCCCAACGGACGAGTTGTCAGAAAAAGACGTTTTACAGTGCGTTACCATCTCAAAGCTAAGCAGCATGCTCTTCAGCCTGTCAATCTCCTCTCGTAGCTCCCTGATCAGCCGTACGCTGGCATCCTGCAGGAAAAACAAACATTTTTACTGTATTTTATTTTTTTATTTGGTCTATTAAACCCCTGCTGGAATTCATGCTTGACATGTTATTGTTTAACAAGTGCAGCATTCTTCTTCAGTATTATTAGAATTAATATATTGTTGAGGAGCTCTTTGAAACACTATATTAAAAAGTGATGTATAAATCCTTAACCATGTTTATCACTTACCGCTCCGCTGTACTGTAACTATTTTACTGTCACTACTACAGTACTACAGAGAGCGTTTCTCTATAAGGAGACAAAATACACCACTACATATTTCCCCGTGCAAAGAGAGCCAACAGAAGTCGTGAACTAGGAGAAGCTGACCCTTCATCTCACCTCGTTAACTCTGGGTTTGTTGACGATGTTCCTGGCGTGGGCAGCGTAGCGTAGGGTGCTGAGGGTCTCATTGTAGCTGCTACATGACGGCGAGACAGCTGCAACACAAACACAACAAGAAAATATTCCTAATTGTCTGGAAAGAAACCAAATAAAATACTTATGTCTGTTTTTTTATATCTATCAATGATATTAATGTTTTATATTGTAATTTATTGTACTGTGAAATGGAGATAACTCACTGGCTATCATGATGGTCTTGGAGTTTCCTCCAAGGCTGTCTTTGAGTAGCCAAGTGAGGACAGAGTCTCTGTATGGAATGAAGCAGTGCCTCCTGCCTCCTCCTCCTCCCCCAGACAGGGAGGTGCTATGGCTGCCCACGGTGCTTACCTCCCCCTCACTGGCCATGCTGTTGATACTCTGACAGCTGCTGGACATCTGGGAGTTCTGGGCTGCGAGGAGAGGTGGGGGAACCAGAGGCACTTTCAGCACGAGTTTGCCTTCTGTTATGTTCAGACAGCTGAGCTAGAAACAGCTCTGAACAACTAGTTTTAAAAACCATGGGTTGTGGATTGGAATAGCAGTCAGTCAGTATGGCTGATATGACTACAAAGCCACCTCCAAACATGAACGAAAGCAAAACCGAGTTGTAGGAAGTCATTGTTTTTAAGGAAACTTTTGTTACTGTTTTTGTGTGTGTGCTACGTTCAGGCGAACTAAAACCTGACCAGGTTTAAAAGTGGGATTCTTTCCTACTCGTATTCCAAGGGTGCCCAGCCTAAATCTATATCTTAAACCTTATTTAGAGAAACAGGTTTGCTTAACCAGGAGTTGTCAAATATGGGTAGGAATAATGTTGTCCCTCCGTGTTCTGAACCAGCTGACTCTAATTAACATAATTCTACCTCAGCTCAGTGGAGGGAAATGGCGCCATAAGCTGCTTTAGCGCAGGTCAAACACAGGCTCAGTACTTTTACGTTTTCAAACCAGGGTTTACTCTCTGGTCTGTGATGGAGGAATGAGAGGAATAAAAATGATGGGTGAAAAATGTGGAGGGTGGAGGTAAATGGAAAGAGGAAACATCCAGGAAGCCCAAAGGATTGATGGAGTAAATAGAGAAACAGAGTATGCAGTGCACAAAGGTACACAGATCAAAGTGAGATAAAGGAAAGTAATTTACGAGTAGGAATAAGGCCAAATGACCTCTAATAGCGCTTCATCTAGAGAAAGCTTTAATTCCAGCATACATGTATGTGTCATTTATGAGTCAATACTTTGTTTACCAAGAGCAGAAATTACAATGCCCAAGGTGACCAGAGATTTGTTGATGTTGGAGCCCTCGGTCAGTCTGTCCCTGCAGTAGTGAGGGTCTGCCCGCTCACTGCAAGACAGAGGACAAACACAACGAAGTTTAGCTTATTAGAAAGTATATGAATGGGAGGATATTTTTTCATATAAAGATAATGTGGAGAATATTGATTGTAGCAGAAAATATCCACTAGGGGGCAGTTGGGTCAATGACACCCAGTGCATTTTAGTGACCCTATCCACATTATTTTTTAAATGCGGAAGTGAGACCCTTGATCCAGCCTTATGTTTTAATATAATACACACCAACAGCAAGTCTGTTGATTTGCACAACTAAAATAAGGTGGATATAATTATTACAGTTGGCCATGAAAATGTCTGTCTATCTAAATATTAGAGACATGGAAAAACGTGATGATACGAAACAAGAGGAAAATAATAGTCTCACCTGCCAGCCAGGTCAACCAGGTTGATCTTGCTGACAATTTCTGAGGGGAGGTTATTTTCTAATATAGCCTGTGGTAACAAAAGGTGAATGAGATGAAGACACACACCTAACAACAGAGACATACACTTCATATGAATCAAGCTATTCAAATCTTTTACCACAATAGGGGGCTGACCTGTGTGTACTGGATGGTGAAGATGGCATGGGATCTACTGCTGGCATCATGGTTGTGGGTTGCCGCGGTGATGCGGTTGGCAATGCCCTCGTCCAGCAGGTCGGTGGCCTGCTTGCAGTCTGACACCACGTGCTGCGAAAGGTCTGACAAGACAAGGCGTTTTCTATATTCAACATATTATATGTATGTTCCCTCAATGTTGTCCAGATTTGTAGAGACATAGAGCAGGAGAGAAATGATGTCTCGTCAACATATTTTCCCATTTTTTGAGGAATACTGTGAAACTTTAATGGTCAAAGCTTTGTGCCCGATGCGGTTAAATATGTCTGAGGAATCGTGTGGAAACTCATCACCACACTTGAGAATTTAGAAAGATGTTAGAAACTGATTAGTAGTATTTTTACGAAACAATGGCAGTCATCCTGAGCATTAGCATACTGAAATAAGAAAGCTACAGTTAAGGGTTTAAAAAAAAAAAGAAACGCTGTTAACATGGACAGAGACAAAGCTCCAAACATTACAACGTGATCTGTGTGTGTGCGTATAGTGAAGTGTTCTCCTTGGAATTACAAGGAAGTGACTTCACTTCCTCTGGCCAAATGGGATCTCTTCGGGCTACGGACAATGAGTGGATGTTGAATTTGAGAGAGAAAGAGAGAGAGAGAGAGAGAGAGAGAGAGAGAGAGAGAGAGAGAGAGAGAGAGAGTTTGGATTGAAGCCAGGAAAGTCAATTTTGGATGTAGTCAAATGTTTAGCTAGTAACACAATTTCCAAGAGTGACCACATACCACACTGACCCATAAGCTACACTTACAAGGCTTGAGAATTACTCAAAATACTTAAAATACATAATTTTACAAAATTATGTGGCAGTGTGTTTGACAGAAGATTTAGCTTGAGGGGAAATAGGATTTACCCTTCTGTGTCCACTCTCTTCCTTGGTCTGTCAATACTAAGTGTGGGAGAAAGTTCACTCCTTCACACAATCTAGTGTGGACTAGTTCTGAGTAAAGCCAACTTACAACGGCCAAAACGGTAAAGCCACTTATTCAGCCTTGAACTTCTAGCTCGCCCACATTATGTGACCGTGGAAGTTAAAGGTACACTGCTCAGTTTGTGTCTGGGGTTCAATAACAAATCTGGGATCACAGATTTGTGTTAAATCTATTTTTGTCTCTAAAATAGCATGACAAAGGCAGAAGATTTTATTTCATCTGTGTTTACATGTGCAACAGGGAGTCCTAAGTTAGGATCATAATAATGCTCATTATTAATATTAATTTATTGCTATACATCTCGCAAAACTACTACTTTCATTATAGAACAGAAGTAGCTCTTTGCAACGAGGGTCATGGTAAATGTAGTCTTTACTTTGGGAAGTGATCGCTTCCACAAAACTCCTCGTAGTACCAATGTTTTTCAATTGAAATCTTTGAAAATCACCATCCTAAGTAAAGTAAAGTAAAGAAATGATTTATCCTGCAAAGTGAGTTTATATCCAGGCCATGGTATACAACGGGAAGGACCAGCGGGTCTGAATCTCACCCTGTACATAAGGTCCTGTCTCAGGATGCTCTCGGACCTTGAGGGAGGTTTTCTTCTTCTGCTCTCCTCTCTGCAGAAGGTCTCGCACGCGCTCATTATAGATCTCCAGAAAGCTGCAGAGACAGTATATCTTGATTAGGAGTCAGTAGATATACTTTGCAAAGTGTTAATATATCTGAACTAGGTATTCCAATACACAGTGGAGACTGACTTGTGTTTGGTTTTGAATGAGGACATGCAATGGATAAATACCTTAAAATCTCTTAATTTTCTTATGTTTTGAAAACATGAAATAAATAAAACCGTGCATGCTAGTTTGTCATAGTACACAAAACACTAATCTTATCGGCATGTAAATTGCTACCACGAAGTGACAGCTGACTGATATGACGATTGACATGATGACATACTCATTAGTCTGACAGTCACAAAGAGAGCGACAAGACATTGGCAGCCTACCTGATCTCCACTCGGGAGTTCTGACCATCAGGACAGCTGTCTTCAGACCTAAAGAGCCCCTGGAGAGCACATTATATAGGTAGAGTTAGGTTTAGAAACTACAAGCGATTTTATTTTGCAATAGTATACTAATCTATGGAATAATCATAAAAATCAATAATGTAGCTATTGGTATGTTTTACCTGGCAGATTCTGGGGGTCAAGCCAATAGAATCCTGTGAACAAAATAAGAGAATTAATATAAATAACGTAGGTAGGTATACACCTAAAACACTATTAGGTTTCTGCATATGAAAATTCTTCAATGGTAATTTGTGAAACTGATCGATTGGCCTCACCCTTTATTTGACCTTCTTGTGTCATTTTGCATGTACTGTAATGTGCTTAGTTTTGACAGCAAACAAATTGCCCTCTAATTTGCTATACACATTTTTATGTGGTCACAGTGACTTCTCACCGGTGTTCCCATCATTGTGTAGGTCTTCCCAGAGCCTGTCTGTCCGTAGGCAAACAGACACACATTGTAGCCCTCTGACGCTCCAGCTAGAACAGACACACCCAGGTCCTGGAACACCTGAGGAATGCCAAACACTCATTAACACAACTGGGAGTATGCATCATCAACAACAAATACAAACATTTGAAAATATACTGTATAGAAATAGATACAACCTCATTAATGTCTCTCACTATTGTTTGGAATTAGGACTCAAACTAGAGAATTAAACTGAGGAATAACAGGTCACATTTGTACAAAGAGCTAGTTCTAGTGCTATAACGTCGGTAGTTGCACCCAGGGGCGGTGTACCTCCTCCCCGTTCTACCTCACCGGTGTACTAACTACTTTCAGTGCACCCTAGCTACACACCGGACTTCATCAGTCACTCTCATTCCTTCATTGCACCTGTTGTGTTGTGGGGGTATATACTGTATGTCTGGGTTTGTTTGGGTAATGTTGCTGGTTGTTGTTTATCGTGTATACAACCTAACGTCAGTGTGTTTAGATAGATTAAAGTGGTTTCGTCCAATCGATTGTCCGTGCACGTTTATTGGTTGGCCGTGACTCAGTGTTTGTTCTTCTCGTTTACCTGCACCTGTACCCAGCCCATTTCATCCCGTTACAAGTGCTATGGGAGATCGCCTGCTAGCCAGAAGGTTTGATCCCATAAACGGGCCTGTCCAAGTACCCTTGAGCAAGACGCCTTTCCCCTACGTACTCCACACTCGCACTTACACTACTTATTATAGAATGAACAATTTGTCAAAATAAGAATGGTGCTTATAAAATGGAGATTGTAACGTTTTCGTGTGGGGGCAGAGTGTGCTTTCTAGTGAGCTAAAAAGGTGTTTGCAGGCCCGCCATGTTCTTTGGGCTCTACCACATTGTGCTTTCATAATATTGCAGATCTGAATCTGGGCGTCGCAAACAATACTGTGGCTCCAGACCAGCGATAGCGAGCCGAGGTTGCTTCCTGAAGAGGTGTTTGGCTAAGAAGTAGGGAGGTCAGCTAATACCCAGTGGAAACACTCTGGAGCATGTTTGTGTGTACGAGTGTGCGTGCAGGTGTATGTGTGTGTGTGTGTGTGAATGCGTAAGGAGATATGTGAGTGTGTGTTATTGAAGGAAAGTGTGTGTTGTTGTCCGTGTGTATTTCTATGCACATGAGCATGTGCAAAAAATGTGCGACGTTACTTGGTCAGAAAAAGAAAACACTGTAAGGAGTGTATCTAGCCAGGAACGTGTTTTCCCTCCCTGTCCACTGGCCTCTGAGAGCCAGAGCTGGAGGCTATGAGCACAGGACAGGAGGTGAGAGCCAATCAGAATCACCACCTTCCTTGCAGGCAAAGACTGTCAACAATACAACAATAAATACAACCTAATCCGATTAGCGACACATCAGAGTTACAGTAGCATCATGAATATAGATATAGAATATAGAAGCATTAAAGCTCTGTGTACTAGTGATACAGTTAATGGTGAGTAACGGCTGGCGTGTAATGAACGTGTTTGAGTCCGTGTTTGTGCTAATTCCCTGTTCTTTATCTCTTTTTTTAGCTTTGTTCATTCCTGGTCATCAAAAGACCTGAGGATACACTCTTAGCAGGCCAGGTGCTGGGGGCGGGGGTCTTAACAAACTCAGTCCCAAGTACACACACTAGCCTGGGAGAAGCAATCCGATCCGTACCAGACCCCAGACGCAGCACATTCTCCCCCAGAATCATAACACGTCCTGGGATCAGTGAGTTGGGGGGCCCCCCGTGCCCTTGGCTTGGACCGGTAGACTACATGGGCATGTAAACAGGATCAAACATGGGAACACTTTCCACATACCTCCTTTGTGTGCTATGCGCAACAACCTGGATGGATGAATGGATTGTGGCCTGTGTATACTGTACTCTCAGCATCCCAAACCCTGGTGGGTTTGGTTTGGATGTTTGGCTTCTAAAAGCCCTGTGAATGACCCAGCGTTTTGAACAGCGGTAACACTCCTCCTGCTCCTTCTTTGAGAGCGCGCACGTCTGCGCGTGCCAATATTCAACTGCCTTGATGAATTCTCAAAGCCTAGTATCAGTCAATATTGAGATGTCTGAATGGAGTTCACACAGAAACACTAACGTCTTAGCTAATCCCCCAAGGCACCCTGGTAGGGCATAAACCGGCAAGTAAACACTGATGAGCAGGATACTGTGTTTACTTAAAGATTTTATTAATTCTTAGTATAATTTTAAATGTGTTGTCATTAACATATTCTATTAGAATATATATATATATATATATTCTATTAGAATATATATAGATAGATAGATAGATAGATAGATAGAGTAATACCCTAGGAGGTGTGTGTTAAAACAGTATTTAATCGCTGACACAGAGGCCATACACCAAGCCAAACAATGTGTGAAGATGCTGGTGTAACTGGCAGTTAGTCACAGCCACAGCAACAGGGACCATCAAATATTACCCTTCACAGTCAAATGTAATTAATAGAACCCATCCGGGCCATAGGACTTCAACTTCAGTGTAGCCTAAAACCTACATCGTGCTGGACTAGGGGGACTGAACTGAATTCCTTTCCTGCATCTCTGCTACTCTGTGTCCCTGTGTCTGAAAGCAGGTAACAATGTTACCTGCTATAAACATGCTTAACGGATTACAGATATAACTTTGTTATCAGATTAGTTGAAAGCATAGCATCAGTTACTTCATGAGCCTGTTGCACGTACATTTCATTCAAGGTGCCTCTGTGTGTCTAGTGGATCATACGTGACCAGTAAAATCACTGCTGTAAAGGCTCTCTCTGAGAGTGACCTTATAAATCACCCAACATGCACTGGAGCAGAAGGCTAGTCTCCATCCAACACCTCAATATTCCTATTCCGTATATATGAATTAATTATTAATTGGCATATCATGACAAATACACACGCACATATACATTAAACCAAAACGCTAAAGTTGCAGGCGAGGACACTTTTGGCCGTTCTTGCTCAACCAACTGTGTCCACGGTCCAGTCCAGTGGAATCCAGACCACCAAGCATGCCCCCCCCCCCTGCCGCTTGGCTGAATGCAATGCCAAACATGCAGACAAAGAGCAGAGCCGCCCCATCCTCATGATCCTACCATTTAAAAACAGACAGACAGACAGCCTCTCCTCCCTTTAACAAGGAGAATCAATACAACCCTTGTTAAAGCTAACCCTCTGTAATCCCTCGATGGAGGCAAAGGCCAGACAGAGCGCTCCTACTGACTTAGCAGGATAAACAGCAACTTCACTTTAACTGTCTTCAACCTCATCTCTCTCTGTGTACAGTAATCCCATTGTTCTGGAAAGTTCTATTGTTCAGCATTGTTTTGCCTTTTTTTAATTTTTTTTTTAATTACCAGTTAGCATTGTGAAGTTTGCTTGGTTCTTCACAATGACCTCTTATAGAACACAAACACACAAACCTCACTGAATTTCAACCTCCTGAAAATAAAAAAAAAAGTACAGGATATAATTCAAGCTGCAAACGCCCTTAATAGCTATTCCCCAAGCTATATTCAAATAAAAAAAAAAGTTCTACTGTGGTTCATTAATGTCACGTTGAATTAACTGAGTGTGATGTGTGTCACTGTGCTTAGGCTTCCATGATCACCGTTCAGACGAGCACAATGGCTCTCCCTGTCACAATCCACCCTCACACATTAACACAAAGTGGGGAGGTATTTGAGGGTGAGAGACAAAGTGTGCATGTGGACAGGGAGGCTTTGGAGGAGAACCGTGCAGAGACAACAAGACAGGCCAGAGCTACAGAGAGCGCACAGGCTTCAAACTCACTGGGGGCAGACCAAGTACTCCAGCAATCTAATGTGTGCGCGTGTGTGTGTGTGTGTGTGTGTGTGTGAGTGTGTGTGTGTGTGTGTGTGTGTGCGCGTCTATCCTCTCAGACCGGCCAATCAAACAAACATAGAGGAAACAGCATTCAAAACAATGCGTTTTTAACTTCCGCACACAAAAAAAGCCCAACAACATCCAGTCGGACAATACAATGAGGGAGGAAGAGAGAATATAGCTTTCTTTCTTGACAAGGAAATGCATGTTAAAGCCACCAGGTCCAAACGGTGGGGGTGGGGTGTGGGTGGAGGAACAGCATGGTATAGGGATATCATTTACCATCAGTCCGGCTAGGGTGCACTAGCCACTCAATGTCCACAAGGTTGTGGACATCAAGTGCACCCAACGCTGCAGGGAAAAAGTAGGTCAGTGGCTTGTTTTCCATGCTGTGGCTCCAATGCGACTTTTATTATCTGATTACTCTATGTAATTTAATGAAGCAACCAGATCCTGCCCACTACTCTACAAACCAGTCTGGAAACTCTCCATTCAAAGTCGTTTGTGATAGAGGCGGTGACAATAGGTGTCACTCCAATCATTTCATCATACTTAACTAATCGGAAAAACAAACGTTTGGTCGTGATTTTTAAATATCATCAACCAATCAGAACTAGGCACGTCATTGCTGTCTTTGCCAACTGAACTACCCACCTGGACGCTGATTGGCCAGTGGTTCTGTGTTCGGGTCCCCAAGGCCATTGTGGGGGAGGGGGGGGACGTGGTTTAGCGCGTGAGTGAGTGTCAGGAGCTGTGGCTCTCGGGACTCTCGGGGGACTGGGAGCACGTGTGGGGGATTTCGAATCACCCGTCTCCCACAGACACACACAGACGGGAGGGACACGCAACCTCTTCCGTGAGCAGGGTGGCAAGCCAAAAGTCAATTGCCTTACGTACCTGGTGAATAAAGCACGTCAGACTCAGTCTGCGTTACACTCGAGCTGTTGGTGTCGTCTCACGCACAATCAAGTGTAGCAAGTGTCAAAAGCTGGACCAGTCCCCAGCGATGACCATGACGTCAACTGATAAACAAGAGACCAGCTGGGCCCAGCGCCAGAGATATGGGCGTCCTGATAACAACTGTGTTTTTGTGTTTATTTTGAAACACAGGAAAAACCTTCATTACAGGAGAAGGCTGTTTGCAATTCGTCGACAGGGAAGAAAAAACAAAAAAATAACTGTGAAGAAAGAAATTGGAGACAGAGATCAATCAGTCTTGACATTACATCTTTAAAAAGATGAAAATGAAACGGGGATAGGAAAAGACATAAGGGGGAGTAAGCAGGGTGACAGGGATATGTGGGCGAGAGACATTGGACAGAAGGAATGAAGGGGTGAGAGGGGGTAGAAAGGGGTGGGTGAGAGAGGAAGTTGTAATGGTGTAATGCCTTTGTAATAGGTTTAGTCCTTTAATCATTTGCTGTGGAAAAGACTTCAACTGCTGCTCTGGTTTTAAGTGGGCTTCTCTACACTTAACACTGGAAAAGTCTACATTGGAGTATTTGCGCGCACGCGTGTGTGTGTGTGTGTGTCATTTTCTGGGACGGTTGCTGAGCGCCAGCCAAGCAGAAGGAAGTACTTGGCCACATTTGAAAACCAAGGCTCCCTCCTCCAGCCTTGATGCAACAGAAAGGCCCAAATTAATTTTCCCTCCACAACCTCTCTCACCGATAGCGTCTATGAAAAGAACAGAGGAACAAGACTGTATTTATTTTTTAAATGCACAAACCCAAGACCCATTCGACACGAGCTATAGGTCTTCTCTTTCTATCTATCTCACATCTTCCATCTTTTTTGCTGAACCTGAAAAAAAACAAAGAATTATGTCTAATGAAGCTCACTTCATGTGAATAATGCTTAATTCAAACCACTCTTCTACACAGCTCTTAGGAGTCTCTCTCTCTCTTCATTTTCAGGACAGCTGTAAAGGACTAAAGGCTTTCCAACTGGGTTACACAAACACAACATCTGGACGTTGAGCGAAGCCATAGGCACTTGCCTTAAACAGAGGAAGAAATGTCAGTGGATATTCTTAACTTCCTGTGAGGAAACATGCACATTAGAAAGAGGAGACGGAGCGATCTCATTATTTCATTAGCATTATAATAGCATTTAGCTGCAGGGGTCTAGGATTGACATTGGACTTTCAGAGAGAGAGAGAGAGAGAGAGAGAGAGAGAGAGAGAGAGAGAGAGAGAGAGAGAGAGAGAGAGAGAGAGAGA
>JAOEHI010010131.1:0-33409 GCA_025447815.1 Percopsis transmontana
GTCTGCTGCTATTCTTTCTTTCTTTCTTTCTTTCTTTCTTTCTTTCTTTCTTTCTTTCTTTCTTTCTTTCTTTCTTTTTATTTAAAATAGCCCTTTATTAACTTGGCTCTACTAATGTAGTTATGAACAGAAGTGAACCTAAACTGTGCTCTGCTTCTCTCTCTTGGAGTACGTTTGAGGTCACCGCTAGCATTACTTTATTTGCGTTAGACCCAGAGGATCAAATCGCACCAAACATAACATGTGGCACACAGCGGCACACTTGTTGAGAGACTGAGGTTGTCCTCGTGTATTTATGTTTTAATTAAATAATACTGCTTGTATTTAAGCAAATATTCTTTAGTCTGTTGTTTGTGTATACCCCTGTGTGGTCAGGATGAAACATTATTATAACATTAATTAATCACGCCACTTTTTAAAATATTGCATACTTTAGCTCACCAAGACCTCTTAAGTCACCATCTACAGTAAAACCAAATGGGAAAGCTAATTCCTCTGCTATCCCATGTAGCTGTTAAGCATACAAGTAATCTGTTAATGAGAGGAACGGCTATTGAATTGAAATGGAGCTGACACATTTGAGCCGTCTTCCTCAGTGTGCTCAAAGCAGAGCAACAGAATTTGATCTATCCAAAGCCCTTTTTAAAATACCTCATATAATCATAACGCCAGCTGTACCCCACCGCAGCCACTTGATTCCTTGGGCCAGACCACAGACAGTGTTTTTCTTGCTTCTGACTGGTTATGAATTAACAAGCATTTATAACTGCAGACACAGAGAGAGCAACAAGAGCACATTTAAACACATTTATTAATAATTTACTGTTACATAATTTTGAGGGGCAGACAATAGATTTGAAATTTTACCATCATATGTTTTTCCCATTTCAGGTTCTACTATCAGTTTCAAACCCTTAATTTGAAATGAATTTGAAGAATTCAAATGTGTTTTTTGTGTGTGTTTAAAGCTTAGAACTGTGTTTCTGATAGAGGCTTTTCATACATTTTCTCTCTTATAACCTAGCTACTGCACCAACTACACCATGATAATTTCCTTGTATGTGCAAACTTACTTGACAAATAAATCTGATTCTCATTGTTTTTAATGGTTTTTTTATGGTTAATATACATTTTATGTTATTAAAATGTACTAAACTGTACCTGACTACCAAAAATATTTATGTTGGCTTTGAGTAAACATAGTGCTAGCATCTGCATTGCGATTGGGTGAGTAATATTTAAGAAGGTTAAAAACAGCACCTTTTTTAAATCTTTTTTTTTTTAGTCCTGGCATATAAAGGACATTGAGCCAGGTGTGAACTTTCTGAATTTATCCCTAGGGGTTTTGTCACACACACACTCCTCTTCACACTCTCCTCCCAAACTGCTCTGTTATGGGCAGCTACAATCTGTCTCCCTCGTCAAGATGGATGTATTCTGTTACGTTTCCCCAAGAGTAGGCCAGCTCCTCTCCTGCGTTAAGATTTTCTCTATTTTGTTCCTCTCATTTCTTGTTTCTATTTTCTGCTCGACCGCCATCTGTAGTTGTTAACCAATGCAATGCTGGAAGATGAGGGGTGGAAAGGCATTGTTTTTACACCTTCTGCCTTTTCTACACCCACTCACCTGCCAGCTTGCTTCCCCTTTTTCCCACAATGCAACTAGACGTACTGTATACCATTTATAAAAAAAAAAAAAGTAGTCTAGGACTAGAGCAGTTTTTGTTATTCGTATACGTAATTGTGATTACGTACACGAATAACATTAAGGATTTGTAGCAAATCTGTACTGCATGACGTTGCTCCCTAGATCGTCATGACAATCTGTAATGATGCTTAAGAGAATCACAACAAACAATCTGTACACCCAAAACACTATTGGCTTTGAAGATCTAGTAGTTCCTCTCTTTCTAATTCACAAGATTATATTATGTAATAAGAGAGGGTAGGGGAGCAGTTCAGAGCACCCAGTTAACTATAGCAGATTAGATGGGATAATAGAGTTCTAAAGATAAGGGCCTGAGGTAAATACGAGATCACCGGGGGTTGCTTAGACATATCCCCACAGTGGGAGAATGTGTCAGACTCCATAGGAATATTATTGTGGGCACGTGGGTCATTCTTTTATGGATGAAAAAAATATTGTTGCAACTTGCATACAATTTTATAAAAGCTTGAATGGCTTGCTGTGGGAGCGCAGTTTTATGATGATGCTGGTTTCGCCTCTAAAAGCATGCCTTTTAGAAATGCATAACATGAGCTAAAGCGGCAAAAATTTACATTGCAAAGCACATTGATTCATACAAATTCTTTCTTAACTGACAAGCAGTTCAATTACTCTCTCTCTCCATGCCGGTCACATGTTTATACTCGGCACTGAGATGTGAGCAAGTGTTTCACCCTGCTAGCAACACAAATCCCAGAATGCTATTAGTAGCTGTGGCAGTTGGCTGTTGGTGACCGGTATGAGAGGCTGTTAACAATGTGAGGCCCAATTCAAGGACTGTTTAACCCTCTGATAATGGCCAGGAGAACCAACCCTTAACCACCCACAAGTGTCTTTGACACAACACATTTAGACCCCTCAGTAAATCTAAATGCACAGTATCTAATATGCTCTGTAGTTAATCCATTTCTAAAATGAAAAAGACAGCAGAATTGAAACTGGAGCAACCTATGCTTTGGTTTGTAAATGAGTAATTTGAACATAGAAACAGTGCGAGTCAGAGAGCCATAATGATGCACTAGAATGTATATACACTGCAGATTATGCTGCCCTGCTGCAAGGCATCCATTGACAGATGTCTTTACTACAGGCTGTCACGTGCATGGCCACAATTAACGCAGTAATGGAGCTGCAAGGGGCTACAGCCCATAACTCCATTAAAAGCGTCACTGAGATTAGGTAGGGTCCGTTCAGGGTCACTTGTACACATGCTGAGTATTTCCTCATGTTTTTGTGCTTCTGTATTTCCTGTACATCTGAACTGTTAAACAAGAAGTTATACCATGTCTGGCTTTTGACAGAAACACCATCCTCTCAGATCATGTTAAGACAACGGCCTGTGTGTGTCACGCAACTAGGGCTGTGTATTGACAAGGACCTCACAATGCGTATCACAATACATTGCAATGCTCTACATGAAAATGTTCAAATAGAGCTGAAAATACAACTTGCTGTGTACCACCTGGGTAGTCTAATGTGTACAGTATGAGTTGTACTGTACTGTATTACTAATGCTGAATATGCTGTGGAACTTCATACTGGGACCTTGTCAACCCCCACCCCCAAGTTTCTTGTATGCTCTGTGGTTAGCAAACAAAGCATAGCTCATGCACCTGCCTTGATATGACATGATAATATTCTGTGTCACGTGTCTTAATATTGATTCTACAAAATACTCTGAATGGCACTAAAGTATAGGGTTATGTTAGGAAAGCCTACTGAAATACATTATACTGCTATACATTATATCTTTGAGCTTGAAAGCATGTTGCAGTGTTTGCCAGGACATTGTCATTGTTATTTTATATAGTAGGGCTGGGACATGAATTTGTCATGTAAAAAGTTTATTTATTTGAATTGCCTATAATTTCTTATAGGTGGACACTTGCATCCAGTCTTAGGGTGTCTTTTTTGGTTTTTGTTTGAGTTTGCTCCACTGCTGAAGTATTTCAAGATATGTTGTTGGGCAATAAAGTCCGTTTTTTGATGTGCTGCCAAGTACAAACTGCTCTCGCTTCAAGTCACAGTGAGCTGTCAAAGGTTCTGTTAGAAACAACAAATGTTGCTCTTTGTCATAACATGTTATGAATGGAAATGACCACAAAAATATTTTTTAAAGTAATTTATCTTGAAATATGTACAAGATCTAATTCTTGAGGTCTTTCTCCTCTCCTCTAGCTCTTCATATACACGGGGAATTGGAAGGCCCTTGCATTTCCAGCCCCCAGCTCTGGAGTTTGGGACACAGTAAGTGCCTGTTTCACTTCCTTGTTACACGGGACAGGTCTCATAAACAAAGGCTGATGCATTGATGTTCTACATATCTTGTACAGAAAAGTTGTACGCGCATGAGACTAAAATAAATCTTACATTAAACGTTTACAAACGTAAAAGTAATGTGGAAAGTGACTTCTCAACACGGGATAGGATAAATATCCAAAATCTTTACATAGCCTATGTTCTGGAGAGTATCACCAAAAGGCCACAGAGGCATTTTCATTGGGAGCAACTATTGTTGCGATAGAAAAGAAAAGGATTTTTATAAATGATGTCTGTAGAAACCTTCTCTATAGAAGCCTGGAGAACAGACAGTATGGCCTAATATGGCAGTAAGCTTTCTTTCCCATCCACCATGAGCTAACTGGGGAGGGCTGACCCCAGTGAACAAGGTTAAGAACTCCGCAGTTTGACTCCATGCTCCCAGAACAACTAGAATAGCTGATTCTTTGTTGTGCTTGGACAGCCGTCCCTGGTGCTATTACTGAAAGCAACAACATACTGGCTGCAAATGTATATGGAGCTGTCCGTCATTTTGGCGGTCAGGGTGGTGCAAATTCCGGCCCCACACACTAAAAGTCAATACGTTACATGAAGTTGGACGTGCGCATATAGTGTAATATGAGCGTAATACGTACACCTACCATACAAATTATAAAATCAGACTTACCGAACGATGATCGCTACTTGAAAATAAAATCCATCCTGCAGTCCTTGCTAGTTAGTTTTACTTGAATAACTGGCTCTCCCATGCAACACTATCACGCCACACTAAAAATGTGTGTATGGTTTTTATGTATTTACATTTTTGTGATTCACTGGCACTCAGCTCCTAGGTCTCTTAGATCTAACAACAAATCTCTGTTGTATTTCCCACGGTCACGACAAAACTAAAAGGTGACAGAGCCTTCTGCTGCTCTATGATTGTTGAATCAGTTGCCGTTAGATATTAGGTGTGTTCTATCTCTGTTTTTAAATCAGAGATGGAGCACACCAGCACGCCAGTGAATAAAGACACATTTTTATTCACTGGCCTTCTTGGCCCACTAAACTCAATCTTTTGTCATGTCTATAATTCTGTATTTGTCGTTTGTTGTTATTGTTGTCATTGGAATGTTTCACTTTGTTTTTACTTTTTTTACTTTATTTGAATGCCCTTTTGTACAGCATTTTGGTGCTGTCCATTTGTACAGCACTTTGGTCAGCTTAAGCTAAGTAAGTAAGTTAAACTTACTTATTTACATAATTACATTCATACTAGTGCTGGTTAGAGCCCTGTCCACAGTACCACGGTTTCATTTGAAAACGCATCTTTATCTCTTCGTTTTGGCCTTCCATCCACACTAATCCAGCGTTTTCCAGCAAAACCGGATTTTGGAGAGGAGTAGAAAAGTGCATAATATCGGACCGACTCGTCCAAGCTGATTTCCTGGTTGTCAGACACAATAATGACAAAATAATGAGTCGGGTACAGCCCTATCAGCTATGCTATTATTTTATGCAAACAAAAAGTGCATAGTGCTGCTGATTTCTATTTGCGTTTTTTAATATAAAACTTGGTGAAATTATTTCTGTTTGTGTATCAGTACTCTTTGAACATTGTCAGCACATTTTAACAATACGACAATAATACTGATAACCGTGATAATTCTGGTCATTACAATCGTGATATGAATTGTTTATCTCTACAATGGAGCCTGTGTTACGTTAGTTTCTCTTACACACTTTGACAGCGAAGAGGCAAATGGCCTGTTTGAGGTCATAGCTAACCCGTACTGATTAGATATGCAAAACAATCCCACATGCCTGGTCAAGGGCAAACATAAATGGTTTATTGCAAGACTCAGTTTGTCAACAAAACACAAGATAGGTGGAAAGTGTTCAAGAGCATATTCAACAGCGTACTGCAGCGTACCACATTTGCATAAATATTGATTTGCATTGTTTAACAATATATCTACAAGACTTTTTACTAGAATTTTAAAAAAAAAAAAAAAAAAAAAAAAAACATTTTTATTACCATCTGCCAAAATATATTTTGCAGTGTAGAGCTCGTAAGTATTTTATTATGCTTTTTTTCTGTCCTATCTCCTTAGGCCACTGGGGCTGCCAAGAGCTGAAACTATATATATACACAACCCCAATCAGGAACTCCCTGTGACACTGCTGTCAATGTTTACATCCAGTAGGCATTTTCACATGCCTTCTTTCCACAGAAGGGTAGGTGTGGGTGTATGGATATGCTGTGCACTCCATTACTGGGTGAAAAATTGTGATAATGTTTAGCTAGCTAGCTGGCTGTGCAGATACAGCAGATACAAAAAGGTGTTAATGTTTTTTGGTGTTTTTTTTTTTTTTTCGTCCCTTTTTAAATAAGTGTGATGTTTGAAGTGCTGCTGTCTAAAAGCCCTCTCATGTTCCCATTGTATGCCAGGTGATACCGCCCAGAGGGAGGGCCTCTTTTAAACTTATCTTCCTCCCATCCGAGGAGGGCAATGTAGAGAATTCATTATTTATAAACACATCAGCCCACGGGGTTCTGTCATACCAGGTGAGTTTCACAACATGCCTGCCACCTCATCGCTGTTGGGCTCGTTCTGTTCTGAAAATGCTATAGTTCCATGCATTAGAGTTATCGGTATACAAGGTATATAACATTAATATGAAGCTTAACACAAAATCTCAGTTTGCACTGTTGATTTGGAGCGTTCTGCGCTGGTAGCGGTTCTGTTTTGCTGTTCAGAGTTCCACTGATTGTTCTTACTATATTATAGTTCATTATAGATTCATGGCGTTATTCATGTTCCAACAAGGGAGAAGGTTTTAACATGAACCTACAAAGGTGTGGTCAGCCTAGGGCTATAGCATCATCAATTCTAGGAAACCAGACCTCGGTAAAAATAAGAAGTCAACCTTTTTCTGAATCCTATCGAAAACAAAACTAAATCAGAATTAACAATAGAACCGGGCTGCCGATGCTTTTATAAATGCATATCAATGTGTGTTGTAGACTTAAATTACAGGCGTGTCAAACCGATGCGCTACCACAACAGACATCACACAGTTGAGTGATAAGGCAGGTGAACATGCCCAGGCATGCATGCATCTGGTTTCACACAGCCTATACACTCTACAAAGGCATTTACGCTGTTTTTTTATTTTATTACAGTATGTACATTATCTGTTTCCTTTTTGTTTACATGTGTGTGAATTCCATCCCACTCATTTGAAACCTTTTCATTTTCATCCACATTTTCCGGTAAACAGAAAATGGGGGGTCATTACACTGATGCTCAGGTCTTCAGGTGTTGTTGTGCTGGACTGCCCCATGGGATATATATTTCAGCAAGACAGAAACATTAAACTCTAAATGAGTTCATTATGGCTATAAAATGTCCCTTTAGGTATACATAATATTCAGCCCAAAATTCTAGGCAGTGTGACAAGCTCTGTACATAATTCTACCCCGTTGTTCGCATATTGCCTACCCACTTGTAATGGCATGCACATGGTGTCGGGAATGCCTTAAATAGTTTAACCCATTTATATTCCAGATATTTGGTGTGGGAGTCCACCGGGGCTCATTAAAGTCTGTCCAAAGAAAGGATAGTCTGCTAATATTCCCTCACATCCAGAGCATTAAGCTGACCCAAACTCAGGTATGTATCGTATTGTCCTCTGTGTGTAGCGCAGTGTGCAGGCCCTGCAGAACAGTGGATGAATAGGAGCAGCTGACTTCACCCATCCTGCCAGGCCCGATAAACAGACGGCCTCAGAACATATACACAAGCTCTATGATAAGCACTTAGCACAAAATGGAATTATGCATTGTGCACATGATCAGGATGTGGTATGTCGCAAACACATGCACGGTGGTCTTTGCTGACATGCTTTCATTACAAAAGAACATAATTGTTTGCACTGAATTTTAACATAACCCCTCACAGTAATTTTAAGTTGCGCATCCTGTCATTGAGACACATTTCATACATCCAGAAGCACACGCAGCACAAACTAGCACTTTTAAGATGAGATGAGGGAAAGTGTGTTTAAAGCTATCTGCAAGGAGCACCCGCCTCCACAACAGGAAGTGGGTTGGCAGTTGCAAAATGTCTTGCCCAAGTTCAGAGACTATAATGTCTCATAATCACTTAGACTACTGCTTACCCCAAAAATAGCTTTTTCCCCCTTCCACTAAGCACTGACTACTGATGCCTAAATGTATGCTAACACAGTAAAACAATGATGTTCTACACAAGCACTGCTCTACCCCATCTGCTTTCTGTGTATTCTGTTTTTCACAGAACCATTGTGGCATTTTATTCTGTGTTAAGTTTGCATGTTTTGCACACACCTCATCCACGTCCCACACTGTTAAATGCCTTTGTCTCCTTGTGACTGCGTTCAGTGTCTGTACTTAAGGTTACGACTGACTGCTCCTCTCATGTCATACCTTGTGCTCTTTGCAGGAAGATGCTTCTAACATCACCATACTGGGTCTACTCCTGGAGTGCAGCCTACCCAAGAGTTTGTTTAGCAATCCTCAGGTGTGGCTTTTTCCTATCATGTCACTAGGTTTATTACATAGAGTCGCGTTCCACTTCAGATGCTGATGCTGTTTGCTCTTGTACTTACTACATACTTTGCTTCACACTGTCCCTCCCCTCATTACACAGCACGCACACACACACACACACACACACACACACACACACACACACACTGTTGCACAGTCTGCAGATGTTGTCAATGCCTTTCGTTGCCTTTATGTTTAATCATTAATTTAATCATCATTGTCTTTAATAAATCAAAAATATCTTGGTGGTAGTGTTTTTTTATAATCAGACGAAAAGTATACATGGTTGTTAGGTGGGTTAATATTAATACGTTTAATGTTTGCTAATGTTTTAACTCATTTATAGCTACTATTAAATGTTTGTGTCTATCCTAGAAAGAATCCATTATCACTAGTACTTATTAATCATACTAACAATATTGTTAACAGCATGATACTAAATTAAAAGCTAATCGTAACAGCATTGTACTAAATTAAAAGCCAATCGTAACAGCATCTTACTAGTTATTAATTAAAAGCTGGGGCGTATGGAAGAAATTTCCTTCAAAGCACTTTCCCTATTATAGATAGGTCTTCCAAGCTGTGCCAAAGAAAATGGGTGTAGTAATCCTAAAGCCTATCACGTGCTCTCTTATTGTAATAGCGTTATAATCTTCGTCATCTGTCCCATCTTCACTGACACATTTAGAATTTTATAATCAGTTGTACTGCCATCAAAATGCCACACTTTGGATGCTGAGCATTACCGCCATACTGTGCAAGCACAGAGATCTCAATAGCAAAACATGCTATGTAAAGCAGTTAATGGTGTCACTTCGGGTTTCTTTCCAACGCTACATACAGTATGCGTCATGCTGTAGCAGAGCCTTTCTGTTTGCTCTCGTCACACTCCCTACTCTGGGCCGACTGCCCACTAGTGTAAATCTGAAATAGACTGGAGGCTCTGGCATCTGACTGCAGTCCGTTTCCTCCCGAAACCCTCAGGACATTTAGATCTTGTGCCAGGCTTTTAATTGCTTTCTTAGAAGCCTCCCTAGACACTCAGGTTGAGTAAGATCCATGATGCAAGAGCAGGCTGCTGAAGAAGCATCCTTATCGTCATCTTTACACAATCTGAAATCATCTCCTAGTTTGTGCTTTAGGCTTTGTGAGGCTCTTAGGTGGAGTGATCTAGGGAGCTGTGGCTAGGACCAACACCTTCTTGATCCTCTCTCCTAAATCCAAAAGCACAGCATTTAAAAACTGGTCAGCGCTGAAATGAGCCCAGGTGGTAGTCTCGGTATCAGGGATTAGGTTTTGCTATTGCAGGGCTTAGCCCTTGTGGCACCAAGCCAGAGAATGTGTCTTCAGTCCCAATTCACCCGCTAAGACAAGCCCCGGTTTGCACTGAGCTTTGCACTCCTCCAGTACTGATCTGTCAGCTTTCAAGAGAGAGTGTTGTCACTGCCTGTTGATGCCTGCTGATGCATTTCTGTCCACGGTTAGGAAAATGAAGCTGGCTAGATGGTGTGTCCCCTTGCGTATATAAAGTCCACCCCACCACCGCCGTCTCCATTTTAAATCTGTTGTATATTTGCTTTCTTTGTTATCTTTGTCTTTCTCCTACCCCTATCCATCTCGGCCTGCCCCTCCCTGCACACTCTGGTGCGTGACTGGTATGCCTTTCCTCTGCCGTCCCAGGGGTCCTGTCTCCAGAGCGAGGAGCACCTCAGTCTGCAGATTAATCTGTCGGAGCGCAGTCAGTGGCCTGCAGACCTCGACAAGCTCAAGCCTTACGTCATTGAGCACATCCTGGTGCTGCTGGTGGCTCCTGCTGCTGGACGGGTGGCAGTAGGTGGGTTTCTCCTGAATTCTGCTTTCTTTTTTGATGGTTAAATTATTAGCAAACTCAATGTGCAGGTATGTAGGTCACAATTACAATTAGGTCATTTAGCAGACGCTTTTATCCAAAGCGGCTTACAATTACATGGTGCTATTACATGGAGCGTATTGGGGTTAGGCATCTTGCTGAAGGATGCTTACAGGTAGGCCAATAACGGGGCTCAAACCCACGAACTAGACCACTAGGCTATCCTGGCCCATGTCACGCACAATGATGCGTAGAGGGCAAAAGGTTTGTTGTAGTCGTCGGCTGTAGTAGTCGTCTTAACTCTCCATACTACATAATGTGCAATCTGAGCGCAATACTCAAGTTTAATATCAGCATCGTACTAATGCATCTAATGCACACGACTCAACTAAAAATGTTGCCATTAACAGGAATACTCAGGTAAAGGTTGAAGAAAAATGAATGATTGAATGGAACACTCAACTGTCTATTTTGTATTTGTCTAAGTCGAGTTGACTGTTTGACTGGCTTGGTCTGCTACCAGCAAGTCTTGTCTGGCTAGACTTATCATACTATCATTTAAAACATCTGGGGACATCTATGACATAATTTGCCTTAAATTTGGTCAGAGCGGCAAACAGTTTAACATTTCTAAACCAATCTAACGCCTTGTGAAGGTGGAGTTCAAAATAGGGGCAGTGCTTCAAATGGGAAGATGCAACAGTGCTCATGTCATCACAGTCCCCGCAGCAACTTTAACAAAAGCTAGCTTTGTAGCAGTGACGTGACAGAAGTCACCACAAAAGAAATGTTTGTCGCGTTTGCGTAGAACATATTACATTTGGAAGCTATCAAACAAGGAGAATGCATTTATGTTATTATCATGTCATAAATTGGACTTGACTGCGAAGTTGACTGCGAGCTGGAGCCCCGCTAAGGCGGAGCCATTTATGCTACATTTTAAACAGAATGTCCCCAGATCTGTACTCTCGTCGTCATGCAGTGCCGTAGTCACGTCAGGCCCTACCAGACTAGCTACCAACAGACTGAATTGGTTAAGAAATAAAAACTCTGCAATGGTAATGACTTCTCCAGCCAAACAGCAGTGCCCTACAACCACCTTTCTATGCTGTATGTAACTGTCTGAAAACATTTTTTTGTGTGTTTTTCCTTACAGGGGAACCGGAGATTGGAATTCATATGTTGAATTCTGGAGGCAAGAAACTCTATATAAAGGTAAGTTCTCTAATTTCTCTTAGTTTCTAAACAGTATTATTACTTCATTGACATGATGTTTGTGTCTTTAAAGGACATGCAGGTTCTATCAAAAGTGGACGCTAGTCTGGAATTTAATCAGGTTCTCCTGAGACCAGAAGCAAGAAACTTCACACAAGTGGCCACCTTGGCCTGCAGAGGTCAGTAAGCACTACCCACAATTCACCTGCATTCTTCACAGACGTGCAAATAACATCTATGGAACTGGTTGTCCTCAGGGTCGTGGCCAGGTCAGGGAAGGAGGTGCTCTAGTCATATCAGTCTCCAGATTCTTGGAAACCTCACCGCAAACACCTTCCCTGGACTACATATGAAACACAGGTGACGTTGCACGTTTAAAATCATGGAGGCCTGCAATGGGTTTTACCTCCAACATATAACCAAATGGCTCTGAGGATGTGTGTATTCATAAAGTACTACCTGCTATAAGTGTCTGCTGTCTAAAGAAAACATCCATGATACATTTACATTTACACTAGGAAGTCCCAATCCAAGCGGCAAACGAGGGGGACAGGACAGGATAGTCTAGTGGTCTAGGTTTTGGACTCCCAGCCAGAAGGTTGTGGGTTCAAGCCCCAGAGTTGGCCTACCTGTAAGCATCCTTGAGCAAGATGCCTAACCTCTATCTGCTCCATTTAATAGCAGCATGTACTTGTAAGTCGCTTTGGATAAAAGCGTCTGCAATTTTTACAATTTACAATTAGATCATCTAGCAAACAGTCATTCTAAAATTTAAATTTTACACTTTGCACTTTTTTTCTTCATGACTGTGACCTAAACATTGAGTTTTTTTCATGGCCTTGGTGTTGCCATTCATTGTCATCCATGCTTTCGATAATGTGCTTGTGTATTAGGTTTGCTAACACTAGATTACACGCTTGATAGCCTTCGGACTTCTCTGGTTTAGGGGTTCTCTGCACCTACTGTGAGTTAATGCAGGTGTGGTGTTCCTCCCCGCAGAGGGCTGGGGTGGGATCTGTCCAGCCTGCTTCAGGTGAGACCAAGACAGAGAGGGGCAGACCAGGTAGACTTATGGATGACCAACCCTCTCCATCTGCCCCTCACGCTCATTAATGCCAGCCTGCCACAGAAATCCCAGCTGCTGCTCAAGGTTGGTGCCATGAGACCAGGCCTCCTTCTGCCTGCCCAGAACTAGTTTTGACGCTCTGCTTCGCCCCTGTCTGCCAGGTGGTGAACTTCAGCGGTCCTGTGACGGTGCCTCAGGGCTGCTGGCATGTCCTGTCCTTGCGGCTGCTCAACAGGGCCCTGCCTATCGGCCTGGTGTCCACGCTCAGGCTGAACACCAGCCTTGGCACTGCCCTGCGCATACCACTGTACCTCCAGTCCAGCCTAACCAAGGTAGGAGAACAATCCCCCCGGCTTGTTAGGCCGGCTGGGTACCATCATACAGCCAGCATCCCACAGTGTTTACATTACTGGGATGTATGTATTACGTTATACCAGCAGGGGGAAACGGTGTTTGAGGCCAAGGGAGAGTGTGGTCGACCCTGCCCACTGAGGCTGTCAGAAGCAGGTAAGATGTGGCGCTAATGTCAATATGTGTGTGTGTGGTGTGGAGGGGGGCGTTGACTAAGTCAGTATTATTACATTTTGTTGTGTTGACACCAGGCCGTATGCAGTGGAAGCGTTCCCTCCTCCCAGACTCCCGCTCTTCCTCCTGGGCTGTAGACAGCAGGCTGGCTGAGGAGCTCTGCTCCCAATGGCAGAGCCACAAAGACCAGCTGCCCTGCAGGTCAGGCACATTGAGACACTCGTCACTATCTTCCACGCTCCCGCTGGTCTCTCAGTACACACTGTATGTAACGCCAACATTCCTGTTCATGTGCTTCATATGTCCTGTCTTCTCAGATGGCCCCGGCTCCCAGTGGAGAGTTCCTCTCTTCTGGACTTTGAGGCCACACCTGTCAATGAAAGCAAGGTAGCCAACCCCGAATCATTGTTTGTGTTTTTCTCCATAGTCTGTTCTATTGAATGCAATAGTAATTGTTGTTTGTGTTCATCTCCAGGTCAAGCAGCTGACCCTGAAGAACCCCTCTTCTAATGTGGTTTCTGTGGAGCTTCTAGCCCTGTCCCTATACCCTGCCCCACTGGAGGCTTTGGATCTCCTCACTAAATGGTAAGGCATGTTGAGGATGTTCTGTACAGGATGATTTGTACAAACCAAGTTGGTCTTTGGTACACTTTTTCCAAATTGATAGCACGCTGGGGTTTTTCAATGTTAGCACGTTGTTGTCTCAGTAAAACGAACACTTTTTTAATTGTTTCTGACAGGTTTAATATCAGCCCTCTTGCTGTCAATATTAGTACCAGAGAGTTCACTCTGCTGGCAAGTCTTCCTGTGGTAAGCATACCAGACACCCTATTTCGGTGACTATGTGTTCATGCAAGGTTCCGGTTATTTCCCCTATCCTAAAACATGAAAGTCTAAATACTTTGTCTATACATACGTAAACCAGATTATGCCCCACACGTCTCAACAGAATAGGGCCTTATTCGAAATGTAATATGCTGTCACAAAACCTGTAACAACATTTTTGATACCAAACGATAGTATAATATACAGTACGTGGGCAGTGTGTCTTTATGCAGCTTTGTTTTCACACTTTAGATACGAGATTAAATAACAATCATAAGTAGAAATCCAGCTTGGGGAGAGTTGATCTAACTTCTTGGTTATTTATCCTTCCTCTAAAATAAATGTACTTTTGTTTGTATTTGACACTTAAGGCGTAGCATAGCGTGGTGACACCGCTACCCACTGAACCACCTTTGTAAGAGTCAGATGTGCCAGTGGGTCTACTTTGTACTTGTTACTTTGTAACTTGCTTCTTTGCAAGCTGTTCACTCCTCTTTCTGTATGTGTAGGCCGGGGAGGACGGCAAGCGTTTAAATGGGGAGTGCCGTCTCCGCCTGCTCCTGCAGCCCTGGGAGACCAAAGAGATCGCCGTGGTCTACACGCCTTCGGAGCACAAGCCTACCACCACCGTCCTCGTCATCAGGTACGTGCATGTCTGACCTGCGCTGCTATCCAAAGCTCTGTTGTGCAATAAGAGCACATCTTTTGAGCCACCTCATCAGCCTCATGATGTGGTGGCTACTGAAACACACCATGCACACCGGTTAATACTAGTTTGGGTTTGATGTCCGTTGATGAGAGCATGGAGATATAAGGTGTGTATTGAGGCCCATGGCTCCTGTTTATTTGTGTGTGTGTGTGTGTGTAGGAATAACCTCACGGTGTTTGACATGGTGACAGTGCGGGGTCACGGGGCCAAGGAGCTGCTCAGAATAGGGGGCAAGCTGCCTGGCCCGGGGGCCTCTCTGCGCTTCAACGTGCCCCAGTCGACCCTTATGGAGTGTCGCGACGGTGAGAGAGAGATGCTGCCATCGTCTGACGTTTTGAGGGAAGCCAATTGATCCACCTCGTCCAGATGGAGCTAGAAATAAACCCCGTTTGTGTTGATTTGTCTCGTGCCAGGCCTGCGCACCAACAAGCCGCTGTTCGCCATCCGTAAGAGTTTCAAGGTGGAGAATGCCGGCGAGCTGCCCCTGACGGTCATGTCGATGAACATCAACGGTTACAAGTGCCAGGGCTTTGGCTTCGAGGTGCTGCAGTGTCGCCCTTTTATCCTGGACCACAACGCCTCCTCTGAGATCACTATTGCGTAAGTGGGTTTCGGTTACACCGCAGTGCAAGCTAATTGAGGAGACGCTGCACTAAACTAAACTCTAAACGGCAGAATGTCTTTAACTTGCTGGCTGGGAATAGTTGATGTTCTAAACGAAAAGGTTAAGTAATGTGTGTAATAATATGTTCTCGATTAGCACACTGGGTCGTATGTACTCGCATGCTTCACTCACATTCTTATTTCCCATTTTCGTGACTTCCTCTTTCGCACTTTAATCCTCTTTTGACACATAAACTTTCTGTTGTTTCTCGCTCTCTTTCTCTTCCCCTCTAGGTTCACTCCAGATTTCACATCGTCCTGGGTGATCCGTGACCTCACCCTGGTGACGTCTCGGGGCTCCTCTTTCCCGTTCACCCTCAATGTGACCCTGCCCCACCACATGCTGCCCCTGTGTGCGCAGGTGGTGCCGGGCCCCTCGTGGGAGGACACCTTCTGGATGGTCACCCTCGTCTTCACCTGGTCAGTGCTTGTTGGATTCACTCTACGGAGACGCATCAGCAATGCTTGCTTGCTTGTTTCATGCAGCTGTGCTCACAGGGGAAATATAAGTTAATAGTTTATCTTTATGATTTTTTAAAAATTATATATAGTTTTCGTTGAGAACGTAGTGTCCAAAAAGTTCAACCAAAACATTTTAATAGTCATAAATTAAATTGTTAAGACTGCTTTTGAAAGTAAGAGTATGTGTAATTTTACTTTCACTTTCTGCTGCAATGGAGGCCATTTCCCTGTCTTTGTGCAGCAGTGTTTGGGCGTACGATTCTATTGTGTTACACACCTGTCACTCAGTGATCTAGTTCTTACCACATTACAGGTATATGCTCAGTGGTCACTTAATTAGGTACAGCTGTTGTACATTAAGACACGCTCTTCTGCACACCACTGTTGTGCCACATTGTTATTTGAGTTACTGTCACATTCCTGTCGGCTAGGACCAGTCTGGCCATACTCTGACCTATGGCCAAAATTGTTATCACGATAAAAAATATTATATCAGCAGATAATGATAATTACTTATGAAAATTATTCTTATTTTGACTTTATCTTGTCTGCATGCCTTTACGTATTGAGTTGCTGCCAATTAATTGGATTAGATATTTACATTAACGAGCAGGTGTACAGGTCTTGGACTGTATAAAATTTACAGTGGACTGAATATTTTGTCTTTACATGAGATTTATTATTACAGTCCACAATTTCTTCAGCAGTTGTGTCCATTGTGTCCATTTCCTTACTGTGGTTTTGTGTGAACCTATTGAGTGACATAAAATGGACAATAAAATGCAATATGTCACCTCTGCTATCTGTCCTGTTGTCCAGCTTCTCCTTGTTTGGCGTGTGTCTGATGGCCTTCCACCAGGCCCAATACATCCTGAATGAGTTCTCCACCCCCGCCAGCAGAGGCAACCACAACTCGGTCCTGCCTCAGGTCAACGACTCGCTCAACAACAACAACAATACACCCAATGGAGTCAAGTACGTCGTCCTTCAGAGTGCTGAAATAGCCCACTGTCTTAATGGTGTTTCAAAAATAGAATGTTTACATTTATAGTTCCTTTGCTTATATCCAAAGCAAATCGCAAGTACATTTGTCGACAGTAAATGAATGGCCTGCACATCACAGCCTATAATAGGAGTGAGTTACCAGATGAAAAAAAGTGTACATTACTAATTTCGTATTACTAATAAGTATGCTACAAGAGACGGCGTTCACTAGATAAGACCTACTGTACTGGAAGTAAACCTCTAAACTCTGTGTGTGTGTTTGTGTGTGTGTGTGGTCCTCATTCTGTAGTAAAACAAAGGGCAGCTGTAAGAGCTATGTGGACACCTGTCACACCTCTGACAAAGGTAAGGGGAGGGGCTCCCCAGCCCTGACCAGCAGACCTGCCCCGCGGCCCCAAGCTGCCAAGAAGGGCTCGTCCGGGGCTCCTACCCAGCCGCAGAAAAAACAGCGGGTCTCCATATTTTACACTAAATACAAAGCCAGCTCCTCCCCACCAGCAGCTGGCGCCGTCACAGAAGAGGAGGAACGCGAGGACCTGACACCCGACCCTCCCCTGACACCAGACCCCGAAGTCTGCATCAACAACAACAACATCGACGAGGAGTCGATTTTCATCCATCCGGATAAACATACAACGCACTTTAAGGAACCCCCGAAGGCCGCTGTGGAGCATACGGGGCCAGCAGCGGTCATGTTTCCCGTGGAAACGCCTGTGGGCTTCCCGAGCAACGTGACGGTGGGACCAGGGCCCAGACCAGGCCTGCTGATGTGCAGTCCTGTGGAGAAGAACAGAAGTGAGCGCTCCACAGAGAAGAGGAACTCTGAGAAGAGGGTCAGTTCCGAGCTGGAGGTGAGGAACGGTGATACGTGCGGTACTAGTTTATGTGTTCAGTTAGGTCATGTAACGACGTTTTCTTACTCCCCCGCTCTGCAGGCCAGAGATGATGGTAAAGGCCAGAAAAAGAAAGTGGAGAATGCAGAGAGCGTGACTCTGTCAGGGAATAAGGGGAAGAAGAATCGCAGGAAGACTGCAGAGGGGGTTTCTGGGTAAGAGATCTGTTTCACTTCACATTTGCACTTCACAATGAACTGGATCAAACAAATGAGCAGCAACAGAACTTATGTATATGAAAATGTATATGAATATGTATGTGAATAAACATATGAACATACGTTGATTTAGAGGTACAGATTGTCCAGAAGTAGTAAATGGGTGTATATACAGATGTGAGGACTTAAAATGTCTGCAGTTCCGTGGGAGATAAACTGAGGCGCTAAGTTGCGGTGCGTGAGCTCAATGGCACTACGGTACATGACACAACATGTAGTAGCGATTATTGAATGCTACAGGTCCCTGTGTATTGGTCAGTTTAGCTGTTTTGAGTTTGAATGCTGCGCATAAAGCAATGTAGATTTCTAAATGATAAATTATTTAATGCTGTGCTATCTTTTTAATGGCTGGTTTGGAAGTTGCATTCTAGGCTACAGTGGGCCAGTGGACTAGATTGTTGGCCGTGATTTTAGTATATACTCTCTCTGTCTCTGTCTCTCTCTCTCTCTGTCCTATTAATCCTATCTTCAGTCACATATTCGGCTGTTTGTACTGTATACACAGAAAGCAGTGCTGGCACATGACATTAAATTTGAATAAAATATGTTAATAAATCTGTACCAGAGAAACGGGCAGAAGATTACAAGGACATTCCATATCCTTTCAGGTCCAATCCTCAAAATAGAAGCGATAGAAGATAAAACAACATTTGCAACAAAATTACCCAAAAATAATTAAATTAGAAGAAAAAAAATAAACATTAGAATTTATTTCACAAAACAAATTGTGCAGTAATCCACAATGTCTATAGCACTGTTCAAAACACCTACCCACCTTTCAAAATAAACACGCATCATTGGAAATTCAGTAAACTTATTTATTTTTTAAAATCTGGTTCCTTTGCGCCACCTGGTGGATGAGTATAGCGTTGTAGTAAATTGGACAATATATTGTTATGCTCTGATCACGTTGGTGTGGCGAATAGTGAGAGTGCAGCATTTTCTGCAGCGATGGGACCCAAACCATGGACATTCTTGCTCATCACATCTGTATAGACATGCTTTATGTACATGGGTGTGTATAACCTAGAAAAAGAGGGGGAAACGTTAAAATGGATGAAGAGTTATTTCTTGTTCTTGAACAGTTAGTTAATTAATCCATTTCAAGATGCCTGTCAATTTGGACCTTATTTTGCTGCCATTTTATGGTCTAAATTAATTGAATAGATAAGGGGTTCTAAAACTTTTGCAAGCCGGGCTCCCCTCACCCAAGCCCTGTAAATATAAATGTACCTGCATTTTTCTTGCACTGTAATGACTGACTCGTGCTGAGTCGCCTTGTATAACGGTATCGGCATAACAACATACGGCATTCATGAGAAAGAAAGCTGTATTTACATTTGAACGGGCTGTTAAGGTTGACATTCAGGCCTGTCCGTCTGTGTGCCGCAGTGTTCCTGAGCACAGCGTAGCAGTCATGACGGAGAGGGAGGTCAGTGGAGCCCGCACCAGGAACCGCTGCTCCAACACCAGGTCAGAAGCACCAAAGCCTGGACAGACCACAGAGAGCCCATTCAAACTAAACGGTACGTCCACCTTTTAGCCTGGGACAAAGAGCCCATAAATGTAACCACTGCATCTGTATAGATTATATATCGCTGTCAAAAACTGGTGTGTAGGAACAGATATTAGTTGCCCTGCATCAACAATAACAATACTTAATATACTTTTCTGTAATGCCTAATTTCCCCCTCGGTATCAACAGAGTGTAAAGTTATCCTTTTAAGTTAACATTTGGTGTAACTACTCAGTTTCCATAATTTGTCGCAGGTGTGTGCATGGCCCGGCTCAGGAGGAAATGCGCTGTGGAGCGGCGCGGGGCCGGCGTGTGCGAGTCAGGCTCTGACTCGGGCAGCTCGTCGGGCAGTGTCCGAGCCAGCAGGGGGAGCTGGGGGAGCTGGAGCAGCGCCAGCAGCGTGGAGGGAGACAAGGACCCCAGCGCCTGCACACACCACTACCCTACCTCAGCCAGGAAAAGTATGCATCGTACCGGCACCTGTCAGACCATTTCAATTATTTTATGTGTGCTACTGCCCTCGTGGTTGTCTGTGTTTATGTCACTACGTTGCCATGTAATACGGCTAATACACAATGAGATGTTTGCCCTACATTTGGCACATAGCCTGTTGCTTTACGCTAGCCGTAGAGGCCTGGTGTGGTGCGACAGATGGCAGGAGTGAGCCTTGTTTGTGTTTGCACAGGGGACTCAATGCAGTACATCTACCCAGCAGAGAGAGACTGCTGCCAGACCGTGAATACGAACTACAAGACTCAGAGGTAGCCCTCCCCTTTCCCCACACACACAAAGATAACTTCTGGCTATAATGAATATTTGCTTGTGTGGATTAGTTTTGGGACAGTTTTTGGACAGTTGGTGCTGCATTTCCTTATTACCTGTGATAATTAATTTAGGGAAAAAATATCTATTTCACATCCCAGAAGCCTATCTGCATGTGCAGTGTCTACGTTAGTTAAAATGTAAGTTTAAACACAACAACACAATAGTCTCATCTAAATGGCTGTTTTATGTTTCCCTTTACCATATCATACCTTACCTAATCTGACCAATGCAGCCAGTAAGTCGATATTCAACATTCCCTAATGAAATGGCTAGGGAGATTGCTGGAGACATTTTCTACCTATCTCACCTTCAACGTTGTCATCTCTGTGCAGTATGAACAGCTTGTATTGTAAAGACATGTGCCAAAGTCCAGAACCCCCTGTGCCCAGTCTTGGTCCCAGCTTTGCTGATGTTGCCGCTGGAGTGGACAGAAACATGGGTAAGGATATCTGATTCCCCTCTACCTTAATGGGGAGGAGGTTTCAACGCATCTCTCTTACATTCACACTTAACATGAAGTCACCAGTGATAGAACAGCACCATCAGAGGTTGTCCTGTTGTTCCACAGACCCGTCGAGAGCGTACCTGCCTGAGGAGAGCTGCTCCGCTCCCTCTGTCCCTCTCACCAATGAGTTCAGGTACAACACCACTGAAGCTCTGCCCTACGTGCATCAGCCAGCAGTCCCCGGGCTGTACAACGGGTATGTGTGTGTGTGTGTGTGTGTGTGTGTGTGCGTGCACACTCTATGGTAGTTAAATGAGAACGCATGGGCCAAGGCTTGCACCCTTTTGTTTGCATTTTTTAATAAAGAGCTCATAAACCTGGCCAAAATAAACAGCAGTCTATTTGACACCAGAAAGGCCCTAAATGAAACTGAAAGTTAACAGCCGTGCAGACACTGAGCTGTGTGTGCCTTAATAATTATTCTAAAACTCTGGAATAAATGGCATTGTCACCTTTTAGATTATACCGTTACAGGGCAAAGAACTGACAAATGTTAGCGTGCTGCCTGAAGGAACACAATGTTTGGTAAAATACTTAATACTTGGCTGTTACAGTTGTGTCTCTTGTTTAGAGAAACCATTTGATGTTGGATATCTTCTTGTTTGCAGATTTCCCTGGAATAGTGCCCCAAGTCAATGCAAGAGTCCCTACACATACTGTGACCAGCCTAGTTACATAGCAGGTTGGTTGCTAACTAGCACATCTCTGGTTTCCTTTACCTGTCTGTATCCCTTCACTTACTCAGTGTCTCTTTGCTCTCCTGGGATAGACTTGAGTTTAGAAATAACAGCTTTAAGTAAGTAACAGCAGACAGCGGCCAACAGTAAATGCAAGAAAGCTAAACCTAGACTATAAATATCTAGACTGAATTCAGATTTTCTGAGTAAAGAAACTACAATTTCAGGTGTGTTTTTATTGACGCAGCCATATGTGTTTCAATTGCAAAGTGAAGTGAGTCATTCTTGCTCTTTTATGTAATGCCCTCACAGGCAACGGCAATCTCCAGAGTAGCTTCCCATGTCAGGGGAGCCAGAACACATACAGCCACCCGGACAGCTGGAGCCAGGAGTGCCCTCAGGAAACGCCCTCAGCCTGGGACGCAGCCTGTGTTGGCAGCAAGGTGAGGAGCCACACCAGATCAGTGCAATGAAACACTAGGCTTATTGCTAGGACACAAAATAGTATCAAAAACAAACAAACTGGTGGCTTATTAGAAACTACCAGGTCCAAGGATCAAACCTTTTGAGGTGCATAATCTTATTTACATTCTGACACGGAACACAGGGATTGGTTCCTTTTTTCTTTTTAATGGCTCTTGTCATTATAGAAAGCCTGTGTCAATTTCTGTGTTGAGAACAGAATGAGGAACGGTCTCTGGGGTGCAACGTGAATTTGAATTAACTGCACTTCTCTATTATCTGCTTCTGCTTTTAGTTATTTGATCTTCAGGGCTTAAAGTTTTCCGGCTCTGTCCCGGAATTCTGGAGCGTGGCCGTTTTTTATTAGAAAAAAGATAATAAGGCCTGTGTGTATGGAAAATATTTGTGCATATCAAGCAACAATATGGCTGTATATATAGGATACAGCCATAATTAACCCTATAATTTGTATTAATCAAGTAGACATACTTTGTTAATAAAAACCTTTGTTTAGACTGTCGCTCAGTGAAGTGTCAGCTCAATAATGCACGTGACCGCACTACTTTGAAAAAGCACTGCAATTAATAGGCTATTAGTTTTGTTTTCATACAATAGTCGCAGGCAATTTTTATGGCTTTGAAAGTTGGGCTTGGACTTGGATACAATTACCAGACTACGGTTTCCGACTGAGGAATGGGTGAGTAGTCAGAGTAGATAATGTGGACCTTTCAAGTTAATGTGAGGATTTACATTTAGAAACGAATACATTTGGTGTTTGTGTCTTTCTGAAATGGTTTGCGACTCACAGGCCGTTACCCATCTGGCTTGTAGCCTAGACCTACTGCTCGCTAGGCTATGGCTTGGTTTCACTTCGAGATGCCTTTTCATTTCCAAATCGTTTTGCAGCATTCAGCTGATACAGCATCAGCTGAAATAGGGAAGTGTCGTTTTATTTGTACAGTTCTACTTGTACCTAGCTGTGAGCAAAAGCTCTTAGCTAATGACGATCGCTAATACCATTTTTGTTTTTGTTTTTTAACAAAAGCTTAGAATAGTAGACAAGGAGAGAGCTACACTGGATTTAATGTATCTGTAACAGAGGCAAGGGCAGAAGAGGACATTTCTACAATTAGGGAAATTCTAAGATCTTCAAAAAAAAATTCTGTTTCTACAGGTCATTTTCAATTAGCCTAATGTCTTTAGGCCTATTTCGTGAACCTCCATTCTTTCTCGTAACCCCCAAACACATTTCAGGCACAGAAATGTTACTTTCTTTAAGCCCTGGATCTTACACCGTCATAGCCTGTGTAATCCACATGTTTTAATGACAACCTTGTATTATGTGAGGACAAAGGTCTGTACATTAAATCACAAATTATTTTAATTCAATGTAATGGTATTTTGGTTCCAGATCGAATCTGTTACTGTACTTGTTTTAAGTTTGTTATATATAAATAAAAATCAATCAATCAAATCAAATATGATAATGTTACAATCAGGTCATTTAGCAGCCTTATAAATGAGTGCAATTACATTACAAGGAGCAGATAGGGGTTAGGCATCTTGCTCAAGCATGCTTACAGGTAAGCCAACTCTGAGGCTCGAACCCATGAACCCCATCTTCCACCAGTCATGGTAAAAGAGTTATACCTCCTCATTCTTTCCTCCACAGTCATACTTTCCAGCGACACGCAGCCTGTCTCCCATGTCCAGCCTGTTTGGGTCCATCTGGACCCCCCAGAGTGAGCCCTACCAAAGGCACTTCCACACAGAGCGGTCGGCCCCCATGTCCCCTGTGTCGCCGGTCACCCCGCCCCACGCCCCCCTCAGCCGGGAGCCCACGGGCTCCTGCCGGCCGCTCCAGTATTCCAGCTTCCACCCCTTCGGCCCTCACATGAACCTGGACATTTGGAACTCCTCCTCCAACCGCAGCTCCAATTCGCAGCTCTCCAATGACTCCGGTTACTGTGGAGACGCATGAAAGACCTTGACGGCGATTACAAACCTATAAAACAATGCTATATTAAGGAAACGAAACGAAACGAATGTGCTTTTATCAGTTAAGGGGAAAATGTGAATATTCCTTTTCTTTTATGTTTCCCTTTTTCAAATGTTCAATGTTGTGAAAGGTTAAGCATTTGTTGTATATTTTTCTAGATGTTTTGCAGTTTTGATCATAGAAAATAAAAAAAAAGGTTTTGTACTTTATCTGATGTGGTTCATTAAAAATTGTATTTTCTTAATAAACTAAGCTAGTTAGTTTAAATTCCAGAAACTTCTGCTTGTTATATTAAAGACCACGGTCTCTGGAAAAACCCACATGTTCCTACCAACATAGATATTTGTGTTGACCCCTTGGTCACCAATAATTCTGAACATTGTGTTTTATAGTGCCAAAAACACAGCAGGTGTGTCCCAGGGTCAAACCAACAACTTAATCACTGCAGAAACACTTCCTCACTATCGTGCTACCTCTGGTAGACTACTTACATTTACAGAACAATATAATGGGATATGGGGAAATCAGCAGTTAACCACTGCAATAAAAGAACATTTACACCTAGCTCACTGCTACAATTCAGCTTGAGGTGGGAACTCTCCTTCTGTGACTGATTATTATCTGTACCTGCAAGCAAGACATAGGGGTGTGTAAAGGTAAGTTTAGTCACTACATTTTATGGGTGTTGTGAAACTGAAATTTTGCAGTCTTAACTATGCATATATTATTTTCTTTTCATTCATACCCTAGAAAAATCTCCTTTGCACCCATAAATATATTACAATCTTGTCTGAGAAGTAGACTAAATCAGGTGTAGTAGAGGTGTAAATTCCCTTATAACATTGTATTAAAACTTACATAGGATTGGTTAGAATTGGCCTACCTGTAAGCATCCTTGAGCAAGATGCCTAACCCCTATCTGCTCCATGTAATAGCACCATGTAATTGTAAGTCGCTTTGGATAAAAGTGTCTGCTAAATGACCTAATTGTAATTATATTGCATATTCCAGCCTATTTAATGCTCATTAGCATAAAAGCCAAAAGTTCTATTGCTCTTGCTACCATGTAAGTTAACACTACGTACAGGTGCTATATCTAATATCTAATATCCTTTACTTTAGGTCAATTAAGATGTTACCATTTCTTTGGCTTGTACATATGTTTATATGGCTCCCTTCTACCACCTTCGCTACACCACGGTGCCTAGAGCAAACATCGTACTGGAACTGCGCCAGCCTGAATCTGAATAAAGTCCCATCTGCCCTTTCCAAGTTCATCACTGAACTCGACCTCTCATTCAACGAACTGCAGGTGATAAGGATGGATGATTTTCGTGACTATACCCAATTGGAGTCTTTAACCTTGAATAACAACAGAATCAAAGTTATCCAAGAGCAAGCATTATTCCCACTAACATGTTTAGAAAAACTGGATTTATCCTTTAACAGACTGGATAATTTGGACATGAAATGGTTTAAGAAACTCGTTTCACTTCAATACTTGAATCTTGTGGGGAATGCTTATAAAACAATAGGTCAAGGCAATCTGTTCCAACCACTAAAAAGGCTTAAGAATCTCCACTTAGGAGGACCGTTCCTTCAGTCAATCAATGAAAATGACCTTTCTGGTGTTGATGGCCTTGAGGAGCTGGTTCTTCACGGAGAAGACCTGCAAGTCTACATACCAGGAAGTTTGAAGAAGATCGGTCCTATTAAACAGATAACACTTGGTCTAAATGGTCCATTTCAGAAAGACCTTGCACTCGTAGAATGCATAATCTCTGATGTCTCGCACCCAAACACAACAATCATTTTCAGTGACACAAGGTTTTACCAAGTGAACCAAGTGACACCAATTTCGATTGCCGGAATTAAAGGTGTTAGAGAAATGATTTTAAGAAACGTCAATGTAACGGAAAGGGCTTTTAGCGCACTTATTAATTGTTTATCACACTCTAATCTAACATTCTTTGCGGCTGAGGATATAGCATTCTACTTTACCGGTTTTTGGGAACCCATTACACCTTACATGCCTCATCTAGAGGAAGTCTTCCTAAAAAACATAAATATTCCTGAGTTCTATAATTTTCCAGCCCTCATTTTTCTGAGTCCCATTATTAAATTGCTAAAAAGACTTTCAGTGATCAATACCAGGCTATACGCCACACCTTGTCAAACCTCTGCTGACCTCTCGCTGCTGGTGTATATGGACCTGACTGGCAACCTGTTTAATCATTGGACATTGAGTGAAATGATGTGCGATGGCAGTACTGTCTTTCAGTCTCTACAAACCATTAATATCAGCAGGAATAACCTGAAATCGGTCAACAGCCAGCTCTTCACAAATATGACTAATCTCATTAACATTGATATGAGCGGGAATCACATTCATAGCATGCCTGAGACTTGTAGCTGGCCTCCATTTCTCCAGCTATTAAACCTGTCATCATCTCTTTTAACAAAGGCAACAGCTTGTCTACCAGCAAGTTTACACGTGCTTGATCTATCTAACAATGACTTGAGTACCTTCGATATTGAGCTGCCGTTACTTAGAGAGTTGTACATCTCTGGCAACAAGATCTTAATGTTACCAGACGGAGGTTTCTACCCTGCTCTGGTATCGCTATTTATTCAAAACAACGCTCTGCAGACGTTCAGCAATGCCGACTTAAAGGCTTACAGCATGCTGAAGTCTTTAAAGGCCGGTGGTGTATCGTATGTCTGCTCATGTCACTTAACGGCTTTTTTTAGTGATATGACGGGACACAACGTGCCGATGGCGGATGGATACGAGTCCTACATCTGTGCATCCCCTGATGCAGTGAGGGGAAAGCGTATATTGGATTCCAGACCATCTGTGTTGGACTGCCACAAAGCTTTAGCTCTCTCTATTATCTGCTCCTGCATCCTGATACTGCTGCTGCTCATCGCAGGACTGTGTCACAGATTCAGTGTGATTTGGTACATGAGAATGACCTGGGCGTGGCTCAGAGCTAAGAGGAAGCCTGTCTTGAAAAAGGGGAATCTACGCTACGACGCCTTTGTTTCCTACAGTGAGAGAGATTCGGGTTGGGTGGAGGGGTATCTGGTCCCAGAGCTAGAGCACTCCCACCCGCCATTACAGCTCTGCCTCCACAAGAGAGACTTTCTACTCGGGGGCTGGATCTTGGACAACATCATGGACGCCATAGAGCAGAGTCACAGAACACTGTTTGTCCTCTCTCAGCATTTCGTCGAGAGTGAGTGGTGCAAATATGAACTAGACTACTCATATTTTAGACTGTTTGACCAAAACCAAGACACTGCTGTACTGATTCTGCTGGAGCCCATTGCTAAAAAGATGATCCCCAAATGGTTCAGTAAACTACGAAAGTTCATGAACTCCAGGACTTACCTAGAGTGGCCTAATGATGACAGCCAGACACCCAGGTTTTGGCAAAGCCTTAGAGAGGCCATTAAAAGACCCGAGGATTAATCATTTTTTACCATGAGTACATTTGATGTAGACCTGCTACAGTTTTTTATTTTTGTTTTTGTCTAGTGCCCCCAAAGAACCACAAAACCCAGCTCTGGTAATGTTTTGAAACACAACTGTACATGAAAAGTGCCTCTGAGAGAATGTGAAGCCTAGGAGTGGGGCGGGGTGAGTAGAGAGGAGTGTCAACCATGGGTCTATCCCACCCAGGTGTGGGAGGGGCATTAGCTGTTGGAGATTATAACCAAAACACCAGAATGCACCGTTATTTTTGTAAACCTAGTTTCAACCACAAATGATACTTAGGAAGGGCATGTGTGTTTGTTTTAGTTAAACTTATTCAACATCTTTTCATTTTCTTGCATGTATACCAAAGTATATTACAGTACAGTTTGTGTTTTCGTTTTTTTTTTACGAATGGATTAGTTAACGTTGTTCTCAAATATATATATATATATATATATATATATATAATACCTCTCCAATAACTTAAAAATAATTTATGAAAATCAAATGTTGATACCTACACATTCAATAGTGCTTACATTGCTTAAATTGTTAGTTGAAAAAAGATGACTATATCATGTAGGCCTACCACAGATTGTCTGGTGAAAAAGTCTGGTCAAGGAATCTTCTCTTGATTTATTTTTAATGTTCATCAAGCCTAATAACATTAAAATATCAATTGGTCTCGATTAGCATAGTGCTTTTGCATCACTTGGTTAGACATCATATTATCTGTGGCAACTATAACAGAGGAGAAAGGTTCAGTTGCGTGTGTGTGTTTATGTGCTTGTGTGCCTAAAAGCCTGTGTAATTCATTGTTAGGCTCTTGAGAGCTGACATATTGCAGATATTGATCTTTAGGCCTAAAATCAACACAGAAGCCTGGATACTGGCGATGGGCAGGCCATGGGAGTCAGGGAGCCCTGATAACACTAATTCACAGTAATGTTTCACATGCACACATGGGACAGACAGAAGCATGTGTGTAAACGTACATATCTAAGGAAGTTACAAAAGACTTACATTTAACAATCCTTGCATGAATGAAACATACACAAAAAAAACATTGATGAATCGACACATGTATGCATCGCCTATGTAATACGAAAGTTGGAAGCATTATAGCCCTGAGGTCACTTACAAATAAAATGAGTCTTTATTAGATTAATAAAAAGAGATTGCTAGCATTAGCATACAATACATGTTTACAACTTCCAAGAATGCATGGTTTGTGTATTTTTTCTTCTTTTTGGTAACTATATTTTTTTGTCTATAATGCAAGTTTGCTGTTTCTGTAAAGTTTAAATTATTATATATACTGTATGTTCTTAATCCAAAACTATTTTATATGCAGGTATGTATGCATGTATGCATGTATGTATGTAAATAAACAAACACTAGAAGTTTATTTTAACAACATAACTCGAGAATAAATACTACAAGTGAAGACACTGTCAAGCTATGTAGACGCACATTAGTTTTTGTTTTGTTTAAATGTGTACAGTTCATCATGTACCACGAGCACGGGATTATTTCCCTTCAGAACATCAGCTAACGGAAGAGGGAGGTGGAGGGGTTTGACAAAAGTTCATTATCCCTTTAAGGTAACTGGCCAGATTGTCTCAAGCTGAGCTGAGCCATTAGGTAATGTTAGGTGATCCAGGGTGAGGTAATGTTAACTCGGAGTGTCCCCCTTTAAAAGTCAAAACTGCGTGTGATCTGATTTTATGCTCTTTTAACTAGACTGGGATCAGAGAGGGAAAAGGACATAATATGTATGTTTGCGCACGGGTGTGTGTGTTATTGGAGAGGCATAGAGAGATGACCAGCTCTTCATCATCACCTAGCACAGGATCCATTAGCCTCGGCCCCCCCTCCCTGGTTGCGGAGCGATAGAGTAAACAATGTGTGTTTGACCAATTCAGCATGCAAATATTTGTCCTGGAAACAGCCTCATCCTAAAGGGGACACACAAACACAAAGCCTTGTCTGGAGGTATATATACCGTGACCACCTTGTTGGAGATGTAGTACAAGCAGCGCATTGGTTTGCCACATCCCAAAGAGTTGTACCAGAGACCCAGGTCTTTCTTCGGATAAAGGAACCAGGAATAAGTCGCCTCAGTGAGGAGACTCGACCTAGAGACCCACGTCAAATACAGCAGGTACGTGTTTCAATTCTAGCAAATTCTTTTAAGGAAATATTGCTGGGTTTACATTAGACTCATACAGGTGTCAACAGTTAGAGTGCCTCCTCTGCTTTAAAGAGTAACTCCACATTTGTAACTGCTCATTAATATTACAAACAAACAATACAAAACACACTAATGCTACTACTTCTATATGATACCAATACCTATTTACAACACAAATGTGCCAGCGCATGGTAATAAGCCAGCTCTAATACGCCCTCCAATGGTTGAAAGGAGCAGAAAGAAAGAGAATGCTCGTGCCTCTTCACACCAACATTGCCCAAAGCCTGACCCGTCGTGGGTTTGAGCCCCAGGCCTATGGCCTACCTGTAAACATCCTTGAGCTAGATGCCTAACCCCTATCTGCTCAATGTAATAGCACCATGTAATTGTAAGTCGCTTTGGATAAAAGCGTCTGCTAAATGACCTAATTGTAATTGTAATCCTTGTTCCTCACACCCACTGTTGCATTTTTCATATGGATGGAGAGAAAACTAGCTGCAACGTTATGCATTACAAATGATCAACCAATAATTAGCTGGCAACTACCAAACCAGCCTCCTGTTTGCTCTCTCTCCAGCGTTGACAACCCCAGGCATGGCCACAGGCGTCCTCAGGAGTTTTTCATTGCAGCCCCCAGCGCCACTCTACTTTCCCATGATCCTCCAGCCCTCCCCCTCCAAGGACGAGGTAGGCGAGACATTGAAGGAGGTGGGGGATGAGACGGACGACAAGGAAGACGAAGGGGAGGAGGAGGACGATGAGGAGGACAGCGGATCTGAAGAAGAGGAGGAATGCTTGGAGTTAGTAGGCCTCCATCCGGCCAATCACACGGCGCCGTTGGACGTCGCCAAGCAGCTGCTCAGGTTTGCTGACGTCATCAGTCGTGATGTGCAGCGCTACTTCGGCCGCTGCGCCAGGGACCAGGACGCTTGTGATATCTACAATGACACCGTCTCCGTGGCGACCAGTGGCCGTCTGCGCTACTATGACGACCTTCTGAAGATAGCGAGAACTGGAAATCTGGAGGAACCAGAAACCGCCTCCCTGAATTTCAGTGCCAATGGGGCGGATGCAGGCAGCAATGGCTTGGGGCCCCTCGCTGAGCTGTTCCATCAAAGGGGCCACAGTCACGGCCGAGGCCGGCCAATGAGTAAGCGGCTTCTCCCTCTCAGTTTCTGGACCGAGCCAATGGCCTGCTGTTCCCCTTTCACACTCTGTAAAATCCCAGACAGTCCCCGCACGGATAATGAAACACTCTCACATGCCAGCGTGCACGCAACCTCTACCACGCACGTGCACTACAATGCACATGTCAGCACCAATGTTCTGGAAAACGCTCACCCAGACTTCAGTGACTTGCTGGCCAATTGGGATCCGCACCCTGAGTTCCCTCCCACACTGACAGAGAACACACACATCTAACCGCAAGAAATAGAATGTGTACTGTACGGCCTGACAAATCACTGTAAAAAAGATCAGTTATTTTTGTGTTTATTAATAAAATGTACACCAAAATAAAAAGAGACAAATGCAAAACAACTAGCAATCAATTGTGCACACCTTTCCGTCATTTTGTGGCTGCTTTTTATTGTTTCTATTTCTTCTTTCACAATGTACTGTACATATCTTTCTCCAAACAATTAGCTTGTGGACTCACCAAACAGAATTGGCCTAGTTGTTTATGTATTTTAATGAGAAGCTATGGATGAACTGCTTAGGCCTGTGAAAGCGTGTAGAAAGCGTGTAGAAAGCGTGTAGAGAGCGGTTTAAGTTGTTGTGGTTTAGGTAAATGACCGGCGTAGAGAACGAGATTGCGAGAACAAAGGGGTAGATGGTCTAAAAAAGTCCCAGATAGAGATGGAGAAAAAAGAGTGTGTACGTGTACACCCTCTTCGTTTATCATTGATAGATAGTTATGGAGGAATAGAAAAGACGAGGAGAACGGGGTGGGTATAGAGGGGGAGGAATGGAGCATAGAGAGATGAAGAGGTGTGTGTGTGGGCCACTGGCAGGCAGTCCGAATCATTTTGTTGATTCGTTCATTTCGAGTCAGTACCTCTAAATGTACAGTACTTTTGGGGGTTTTCGCAAAACTCAAAAGAAAGCAGGTCACTACACATTATTAGTATCGTATCACCCCTAAAAGTGAAATTGTGATGTTTAGGCAGATCGGAATGCAAAACAGGAGCTCAGTTGCTTTCTTTGGTAGCAACATATGTAGCTGTTTTTTGCTAGCCAATTAGATTTACTGCAACAAACACAAATATTGTCAGTGGCTGTGAGCTAAAGGCAAGTAGTCACCACCACTGTTGGGCTCAGCAGTGTGAGGAGGAAACAGTGTGTACTGTAACACTGCAGACTCTGTACCAATCAAACTCAGGAATGATTCGTTCAAAATAATTGGTTCGTTCTTCGTGGCCCAGCCCTATGTGCTAGTCCACAAGGCCGCTGTACTCAGCGATAGCTTCCGGTGATTAGATGGAGCCTTGGAACGCGTGACTTCTGATTGGACAGGAGAGGAGGCCAGTAGCATTTTGACACACGCTCCCACGTTTGACATTCTCTCACACACACTGCCCCGGCCTCACAGACACAGGTACCGTAGCAGGGTTGTCCAGGTCTCAGATAGACACGGCAACATGAGAAAACACACGCTCACACACCTGGCTCTGCTTGCCCTGTTCCTGTGGGGCTCCCGCCTCAGGGCTGAAGACATGGAGACCCCCACCGGCGACCCCCCACAGACGGAGATGGACACGACGCCGGCCGAGACCCCGGAGGACAGAGAGGAGGAACCGAAGAAGGAGAAGACCACGGAGATAGAGGAGGAAAAAGACGTGATGGTTCTCCACATCAACAACTTCGACAGAGCTCTCAGCGAGAACCAGTTCCTATTGGTGGAGTTCTGTGAGTGTGTTTATCATGCAGGCTAATGTGTCTATGTCACAATTATTTGCATAGAGTCTAGTATTATCCAGTTAATGGGTACCATGCGACACAACATTTAAAGATTTCATTTAAAAGGCTTTATATTTATATATAATATATATTTCAGATTGAGATCACAAAAATATGTATTCTACTATCTTGGGAGGCCACGTGTTCAGGAGTGCGCACGTGGCCTCTCCAGGTGCTGTCTTGGTCAACTCTCCCACAACTTAGTTGAGGGGAGGCCATCGGGGGTGGGGTGGGGGAAGGTGTACGGAGATAAGACGAGGCCCAACTGCTACTGTCACTATCAGCAGCTCATTTGCATGATGACCTGCTAGCTAACGGCTTTGTTTTATCTACCCTTTTTCCTCTACCGTGCTAACCTACATCTCCTCCCAGAGCACCGAATCTTTTACGGAATTATTTCCGCGCGCGCGTGTGTGTGTGTGTCCCAGATGCCCCATGGTGCGGACACTGTCAGCAGCTGGAGCCAGCGTACGCAGAGGTCGCTGGGAAGCTGAAGGGGGAGGAGCCTGTGATGCGATTGGCAAAAGTGGACGCCACAGAAGAGAAGGAGTTGGCGGATGAGTTTGACATTGGCGGTCTCCCGACGATCAAACTGTTCGTCAATGGTGACCGCAAGCAGCCTGTAGATTACACTGGTAAACACCCCGCCCCCCACTTAGTCAAGACACAAACTGTGGTCTCACACATGCGGCATTGTGCTCAACTCTGGGCGTGTGTGTGTGTGTGTGTGTGTGTGTGTGTGTGTGTGTGTGTGTGTGTGTGTGTGTGTGTGTGTGTGTGTGTG
>JAOEHI010010141.1:0-33407 GCA_025447815.1 Percopsis transmontana
GTATGAATGGGTACGTGATCACAGGTGGCGTAGCGTATGAATGGGTGGTGCAACCTGAGAGGTGCAGGTTGTCACAATACTGAAGGAGGGTGCGGAGCCTGAATGTAGCCCAGAGGACATCGGTGTCCTGATCGAAGGTGTGGAGGTCCTCCGTGATTTAGGAAACATGCATATGGAATGCCATAGAACTTTCTTTTATGTAGTTTGACAATGAGTGTAACAAAATACTTTAAAGTAAATTTTCTTTCTTTGCTAAATTATGTGTGTGCATAAACTCCAGTACTTGCCAATACCAGGATTTTAGGCACTATTCCAATATTGGTATTTGAAGATCTTGTTATATTATGTAGTAAATTGTTCAGAGTTAATCAATAGCCATTTGCTACAATTGGCTGTGTGAAATGCAGGAAAAAATGTTTTATTAAGCCAAATGTTGCATTAATAAATGTAAAATGGATTTGCATGTTGTCATTTTATATGCATACAATACATTATTGTCCTAGTAATGAAAACCACACTAATTAAACCAACAAGATTGACATCAGTTCATTCAACAACACTGACATTACTATAACTAACAAACCGTATTTTAGTTGATTTGTCAAAGTGGGATTTTGTTCTACTGAAGTATTTGACAAATGTAGAAAACACTCAAATTGATTTAATTAAATTAACCAAGAACAAACATATAGATTCAACAAGATGCAAATTAGTTGAATGCAAATACTAATATTATTTTTAACCAACACATGTATGCTGTGTTGAAATAACATGATGAAGGTTGGTTGACTTAATTTGGTTTGTTTAGATAGAATATAGGATGCATGATTAAATCATGTTCATCCAATGAATTATTTTTTTGAGTGTACCCACAATCCCATGCGCATGTACGAGAGGAATTGAAGGCGGGATCTTTTCCATGATGCACGCCGGCACACTCTCTGGCTGTTCCATGGTGTGTTGTGCTAGGAAGGGGTCCTGCCTAGCCTCTGAAGGACCCATTCTGCTACTGCCAGAGGGGTGTGCTCAACACTTCCTCCAGCTGCACTGCCTCACATGAGCCTTCTATATCCAATAATGATTCAGCCTGCTGTTCATTCATGAAAGAATTGTATCTTGCCAATTAGAAATTTGTATCTTTAAAAGGTACACTACTCAAATGCACCATTGCCCACCCACTAGAACCCCAAATTACTGCCCCAGCTCGCTGTTTATATTTTGAAATACAACTGTGCAAGTGTGACCAGCTGTCGGAGCTTCAAACAACCGAAAAAAAAACAAAGAAAACTAAAAATGTCTCTGTAACACTAGAGCCACGAAGTCAACGTTATACCTTTATTTTCATATTAAGTGTCGGGCAGGTACCATCATTGACGGTACAGGTTGCATGAATAAAAATACACACATACAAATGTGTCTACACAAGTTCTACACGAGTTCTTCGGGTTAGGCCTCCACTCAACTTGAATGCAAATGCATCAATGGCAAAGTGAGCTCTAATCAATTCTAATAGTCTAATAATCCATTGACTTAAATGCTGCTTGCCAGCTGTGTGTGCAGAAGGGATGCTCATAATCAACACCTAACTGCGCTATAGAGTTGTTATTGTCCCTAAAAAATTATGGCCAATTAGGGTGTTGACGTCCTTTGTGCGGTGGGTATAATTACGCGTTGATTTGTACAGCCTGGAACCAGTTAATAGACAAGACACTGATTGCTTGTTTCCATTTCGCTGTGACAGATTTACTGTTGATTGAAATGCCCTCACCAGCTTGCTGGGTCTCTCTCTCTTTTACTCCCTTGTTCAACTTCGCTGTCTCTGGCTGTCCTTCTGTGTCAAACGTTTACAATTGATTTGCAATAGCCGTTGAACTTCTCTCCCTAATTCCTGGTTTTATTTTGTAAGACAAAGGAAGCAATGACGAAGCTGTGATGAATTTTGGAAAAAAACACTTAAGTTGAGACTAAAGATCAAAGCTGGCAAAACCAATAGTCGAGACAGAGACATGTCCAAAGACTTGCAAAGAACAATGGAAAAGAAAGCTACAGCCTTACTTACAGCCCTGAAATTTGACATGGAACAAAACCGGTTGAATGAATTGCTTAAATTTTGACATTTATACCACACACATAGCTTGATACCTTTCAAGTGTAATTGTTGGATTGGTGAATTGATTGGTGAAATCAATTAGGTTATGTGCTAATACTAAATTAACTAATATTAAAACATTCTTACCTCTCCTGCCAGCAACTTGTAGAATTTATACCGGTCTTTGTCGAGTACCTTGGGAGGCATGTCCCCTAGTTCTTCTCAGTGGTCTTAACTACAAAGGAGATTAATTTGAAGACAATTAATTGACATCATTAACAGTATTTATAGAAGTAGGTAGTAGGTAGATAATGCATGTACACTAGAGGACATTGTGTAAACCTGCTATGTGAGGAACTGTTTTCTGGGCTGTGCCATGTAATACCTTTATTTGCCATTAGAGGTCACTAAATTGACGTTGTGCTGCAAAATTGTGTTTAAGCCATAATGTAGGTATTTTTCACGAGTTATGCAGGAGGTTTTTGTTAGGCAGTCACGTCAATACCAGGAAACGCCATCACAAGCCCACTCAAACGTTGACAGCTGTTTCAAAATAATTTCGGAATTCAGTCACAAACGAATGACTATCTGGACTGGGCCATGCAATTTTCTTATTGGTCACTGGGTGTCGCTAGAAGATAATTTATAGTTGAATAAAGTCTAGTGAGAAAATGCTACTGGTATAAGCAGAAGGCACAGTATGGCAATTTTCTGTTTGATTAAAAAACGAACTAGGGAATGGCAAGACCAAAAATGTAACAAATTGAATGAAACCAGCACTTTAAAAACTTAAAAATAGTTGTTCTTTGTTGAAGTTGAATACTGCAAAGCATCCATATACGTATATAGATGTGCACATGTATACACAAACACATGTATGGCATCAACACACATACTGTACATGCAGACAACTGCGGACATAAACACAAAATTCAAATGGACTGCCCACTGTATATCATGCACATAAAGACTAAGAAATCAAAATGCCCATGCGCTGGCGCGCACACACACACACACACACAGAGAAACAGACAAGCGAGGCATTTATCCTCAGTTTAAACTCCAGTGACCTTATCAAGCTGAGCAGGCAGAGGACAGCAGCTGTTTTACCTGCATTAATTTACCCAGCACCATAGATAATTATTCCAGTCTATGCTACAATAATTCTATGAATATGTGTTTCTTGTTAAACAGCACTTCATGTTATATGGTATATGTATATGTATATGTTACGGTACAGACTACAGATACCATATTGGGCCTCATTGGTAGCAAAGCAGACTCCTGCAAACTCCAAAATGCTCAATTCCTGGGCTAAACTGACTTTTATACTGGGCCAAATTCAGCAAATACATTTTAAATAAATGATACAACCTGACAATGACTTTTTCCACACTGCAGTTTAAAGCATTATTTTCTTACCTCAAAATAAAGCCACACACTGCCGTTCAGGATAACATAATCCCCAAAGTGCCTAAAGGCAAGTGAAGGCAAATAACAATTTGCAGAGAATCAACTGTTTGTAATGTTTGGTTTTGTAGAGATGAAGGTCAGCCTTCAAAGGCAGAGCACTACACCCCATAAGTGAGTCAAGGCTGTGATCAAGTGAGTCCCTGAGGTATCATACTGTCCATGCCCTCGGTCAGAGCCACGAAGGTCATGTGAGAAGAGCTTATTACCTGAGATCATCTGTCTGCTTCCCAAGGCCAAGAGACTATGGGATTTGTTGTTTTAAATTTGTCTGGGTATGTTTTATGCTGCTCTCACCAGGGACTGCTATTAATGTAATTTCAGCAACTTCAGTTGCATTTAGATTCAATTCTCCTCTCCTGTGTCTTACAGAATATAAGATGAGGAGAAATGTTTAATCCATAAAAAGTTTTTGTTTTGGGAATGCAGCTCTGTGCAGCTAAAACATTTATATGTATCATTGACTCAAGTGTAAAGTGGCAGTCTTAATCTTTGGTTACAAGAGACAGTGATATGCATTAAAAAATACATTTACTGTGTATATTCATTCATCTGTAAAAAAAACAACAACAACAACGTACAATTGGCTACATGATTATTAATAGTAACAATAACAATATCTACCTCTGAAAATTGTTACAACTGTTTATTATGATACATTTACTGTATATTTGTGTTATTTTACATTAACAGACAAGAACTTTTTAACATTCATTCCACAACGTTGGTAGGGGAACTGTGACGGTATGCAGCGTATATTTTGCTGTATACTGTATACAGGCACTGTGGTGCACAAGTATTTTCGATTTCTGGTTACAAAGGGGTATGGTCGAAAATGAGTCCACAACAATACCAGTGTATTCTATTGAAAACATGCGAAAAGGTGGGGATTCCTACCTTGGACAGCTCAGTGAGTTTGGCGTGTCACAGCATCACCATATACAGACACTCTGGATTCCCAGCGTGAGAAATCAACAAAATTAATTCTCTTATCACCGTGACAACGCCTATAACCGGTGCATTAAATTGTAAATCGTTCGCTACGGTTGTTTGGCGACTGTTCTCGGTGGCCTCGGGGCTATTTCTTGACACTTTCCCGAATCTTGCTGGTGTTTTTTAATTATTGTGCCCCTGGTGCATAGAGCTCCTATAGCGACAGCGCATGCGCCACTCGGATCAGTTCTCTTGTGAGAAGGACGGAGGCGCAGCTGGCGCGCACACACACGGCGCACATCACCACCGCTGCCCCCGCCCGCCCGCCGGCACCCATCCCCCAGTCCCTCTATCCGCTCATTCCTGACCCTTCTTCCTGGCAACAGGTGTCCTATTCAGGCACACTTGCTTGCTATGCAGCCCGGTGTCCGTTTACCAAGCCAAGCCGTGCAAGATAGCCAGTGGCCACTAACACACTGCCTGTTATTCACACGTTCTGTGAAAAATATATAGAAAACTAGGCCTAATCGGTTATCTTAATTAGGTTAACCTATTAAAGCTCACACTGTAGCCTATTCCAAGAGACAACACAACTTGGACTCACTTAATAAACATTACAAAAGTAAAATCTTTCTAAATTCAATGTTACATTTAACCTATTTAAGGACCAATAGGCAACCTTAAGATTTGGGTAGTAAAATCCCAAGCAAATCCCGGCATAATTATAATTTCAAAATTTTTTCCTAAAAATTCCTATAAATCATCCTAAAACACAAATATGTGTCCAGGGGTAGGCCTATATATATATATATATATGAAAGAAAATGAATTCATTTAGTCATATCATTGACGTGACAAGGTGCCATATGCACATCTAAAGAGGTTACTTCCCCAAACAAAAGACACAAAAGAGGACAGAAGATTAAATCATGCCTATATGTGTGTTCAGCAGGGATAATATTAAATGAGAAAAGTTGATCTACAGGATAATATTTGAAAGCAATACTGCCTGAGAGCCTTACTGCATTATATTCCATTATGTTTTGAATTGTCACCTGGTGCCTGAATTTTGTGTTTTCCTTTACATAAATAAAGACATTTCCACCATAAATCGATGCAGAAAAGATAAAAATTCTGCAGAAAAACTGGAAATGCAGGAAATAAAGTGTGTAGCCTAAATATGGGACTAGAAAGATTTGATTTGCTGATAAGATGTAGCCTACTCTATATTTAGGATTTATTGAAGAAACAAACTGTTCTGATCACGACACAAACAATAATATATAGGGGTATATACAGTATATTTCACACATAAGCCTGCATAAGACATACCCTAATAAGCAAACAAAAGTCAACAAGATAACAGAATAACAGGAAATCAAGAAAAGGGAAAAATTAAGAGATAGAACGTGCGGAATTGTAACAGATAGCAAGAGAAAGAAAGAAAACGTGTTCTCTAAGCAATGATCGTTTGCTCTATAAACACGTAGCCTAAACATTTTTCTCTTATCCACACCATAGCCACACCAAAACCTGCCAAATTACTCACGACTTTAAAACCATATGTTGTCAATTCACAAGCTTGAAAGCCCAGTGCGCAGGCGCCGGTCTCGCATCCGACGGCGTCAAAACGAGCGGAGCTCTAACTGTCTGCGTTTCTGTGCACTGTGCTCATTCCACGCTGTCCGGGAGCTTTCTGAAAAAAATATATGCTAGGAATCTAGCAGTTTTGTTTTCGGACACAGCGACAAAGAGGTCGATATCGCGCGGCTAATAGTATTTTCGAATCGTAGGAAGCGCGCATTTGATCCGCGCCGTCTCTTCGCCATGGAACGAGCAGGAGTCGTGCGCTTATGATCTTGGCACTCGGGACGCAACCGTTTTTGAGCCAGGAACAGGGGGACCATTGGACATATCCCTACATCTTAGGTTGAGTCCGCTTTCGTTGCCAAATTCGAGGACAACCCCGGATCCGCAATCATGTCTTCGCGGGAGAAGGGGACCACGACCAAAGACAGTGTCAGCCTTCTGCCCTGTTTCTATTTCGTCGAGGTGCGTTGATGATGCTTGCCTGTTGACAGTATTGGGTCATTTTGAGGTAGCTTACATTTAAACGTTTAGGTGATGAGTGAATGTAGGTCCGAATCATAGACCAGTGCAATAAGGGAGAAATAATGTATTTTTCATGATTTTTAGGGTAGGTACACATTTGATGCAACAGACATGACTGAAATACCGTACGCACAGGCTATAGGCTATATGTTTCTTTTCTAGAATCCAATAAAATACTGTAGAAAGCTTTCTGTCGAGAGTCATCAGCAAAGTCGTCGTGCACGCACATGCTTAATGCAACAAAAATAAAGAACGCCAGCGTGGCAAAATTAAACTAATGATGTCAAAAAAAGTGGTTAAAAAATAACCTTTTGATTCAAGGCAGCGCAGAAATGATAGATGTATTGGGTGGGTAAACACGACATTGACTACTGTCCCATCTTTCTGCACAGGACTGGTGGCAGGGAGGTCACTGAGAGGGTCTAATGTGGACCCTCTCCAAAATATTTTGTTATGTAGCCTACCTGTAGATTACTGTTCTACTGCTGGGAAGTTTATACATTCTCTAACTAACTCCCTGCCCATGGGGATTTCATTAAACCAGCATTACACATACAGTAGCATCAAATATGACAAAGGCCATCAATAAGGTCTTGTATCCATCCTCTTCTATTGTCAGTGAGAAGGGCCTTGAGAAGGGGATTCCCTGTGCAAGCCCATGCTATCTTCAGTGCATCTGTCGATATGTGTCATTTCAAGGGATAGCTCTGGGCTGAAGAACAAGTTAGGTTAAGGAATTCATTCAAACTAGGTCAGTGCTGAGGTTGTATGTCTTTATTATTTGGAATACGTTTAAAGAACTGCCAGTTAAGCGTATTGAAGTAAGTTATTTCATTTGGTGGCTAGTAACTTTTCAGTGGATCCCAGGTAATTGAGAAGAAAGGTGAATTCCATGTCTTTAGAATGAAACACATCTTCACATACAGGAGATTGCAGCATGACAATCTAAATGTAGATGTTATTCAATGTATTTACGGTGCTACTGAAAAATTGACACTGACTTAAAGGGACAGCCCTGCTGAAGGTGATTTCCTCGCACGGTTTTCTCACTGATCTCAAAACAAATGTACCCAATTCATTTTCAGAACAGCACTGGTGCCTTTTATCTAGCATTGCTATTTCCATGTCAGTGTGCAAGCATTTATGTAATCTGATTACTTTGATCCTGTGTTGAAAGAAGGAGGATTGGAGTCCCATGTCTGACAGAAAATTGTGGATGTATTGTATCCTTCTGAGCACCAAAACAAGCCTAAACACTGGATGAGATAGCAAAGAGCAGCGAGATTCTATTTTGGAGCCAAAGGCTGCTTTCCCGTCAAAGTGGAACAAATGCAAGCATGCAGAGGGCTGAACAACTGTTATCTAAGTGTGACGAAAAACAACTGATTACATTGCACGCAGAATTGTTGAAGACATAGCCTTCACTGTAGATAAAAGATTGCATGTAAACAAATTAAACACCCGCAGAAAGTGTAGTGGTAAAATAATATCTTTAATGTTCAGTAGCTACCATACTGTATTTGACAAAAATAGATTTTGCTGGGTAAATACAGGTTTACAATTACGATTACAATATTTGGTAACTTAAATTAGATAGCCAACCATTATCATCGTAACCAAACTATTTCACATGGAAAAAAAGAGAAGAACATCGGTTAGGCCTATCTACATTCTTCAGAAGGGTGCATAACCGATGTTCTTCGCAACACATAATCCTTAAAACATGTAGGCCTACTTCATAGCAGAGGATAACGATCGCAAACCAATACCTTTCACCCCACATATAATGAAACTAGTTAGTCATATTAGCCCCACATGTATAACCTACTGTGAAAAGCATGTGATGCTGGCATTAACAGGAAAAATGACAGGGGGTGTGTGTGGGGGGGTGCTTTTCATGGCAAAGCTGGTTGTTGTGTTCCACTTGCCGTGATATGCACCCCATGCTTAACTTCACCGCGAGGAGGGTGCATTTCACGACAGTGGTGCATATTACGGCACAACACCGGAGCGGCACTGTCAGCCATGTCTGCCAAACCTCTAAGCTATCTCTTGATTGTTCCCCAGTTTACATCCATTGCTAACAGAAGTAGTTTGGTAGAAAACCGATAGGTAGCTTCTCACCTGGAAGGCTGGGCTAGTTGTGTACATGCAGACCAGTACAATCCATCTGTAATGTCTTAGCCTTATGTCGACCAATAGGGGAGAAGTTGACCCTTTGAGAGACAGCCCTCCTCATTTGCATATTGAGGCAGAAATGCATACAGAAATGTAAAAAGGACAGACTAAAATATATATGTTTGGGTGAAATATATAGGGTGAAAAAATGCTAAGAAAAAATAATACAGACAAAAATAATAAAACAAACATAAATAAAAGAACAAATTAATAAATACAATTTTAAATGATAAAGTTAAATAACTAAAGTAATTAATTAAAAAAGTGAATAAATAGAAGCTAATTAAAAGAGACATATACATTTATGTTGCATGGTATAATTTAATAAATGCCTACATTTATTTTTTGGTGCATTGAATAGGATATGTATTTATTTATTGAGAATTTTTTTAATGTATACATGTATTTTTAATTTTGGCAGCTTTGGACCTCCATACTCAACAGGTGCTGTAATACCCAACAGAGATTTCCCAGAGAAGAGAAAAATTACCTTAAACAGAATAGCTTGTAATTTCGCACGGAACAAACGACGAGGTTATTTGTAAGACAGCAATGCATGGTTCAGCACAGTGCACTCAGCACCAGAGGATTAAATGTGTGTTTCCGTTTTGTTAATCTGCTTTTGTTCATTAGAAAGTCTGGCTACTATTTAGTACCTAAATAGTACATTTTAATCTTGTCGGTTAATGATTAATGATCAGTTAACGAGCGCCGGTTATCAGTCAGAAAAATAATTCAAAATGAACATCCCTACTTCTAAATGTTTCATATATTTTACCACAGTGGCATTGAACTACCAATAGTTCAACCTCCCATCCCCCTAAAATAACATCCAGTTGAAGCCCGCTTTCCATTTTAATGCATCAATTATTTAAACTTGTTTAAACTTCTCTTTGCTTTCTTGTCATCTTATCAGTGCTGGTCATCAAGTACACATTGTATACGAACAAAACCTACATCCTAGAAGGTCCTACACATGGAGCTGCTGGTTTATGGTGCTAAACCTTGTAGTTCTGTATTGCCTCCAGGAATTCAGCCATCCAGCATAAAGCTATGCTGGGTTTCAAATAGCTGCTACTGAATACCGCTTTCATGATGACATCTTGAATGAAAGTTCAATACTCTACTCAAATCATCTCTGCAATACACTCTAAAGTGAACCCAAAACGTAACCCTGTTTGCTAATTATTTACCAAGCTGAAGGTAGTGATTAGGGAGTTTGCATAATTAAATTTGGTTTAAAATACCATCCATAATATATATTTAATATATGATATGTCTCAGCGTTTGTCTAAATTGCATTCACATAAAAAAGCAAGTTGGAATGGTGAAAGATGTATACATAGGATAACTGCAGAATAGAAATAATGTGTTAACATTACCCATGCTTCAAAAGTTTGCTATTTTAACATGACATCTATGCAGTGATCTTACTGTATATCAACCACTGGCCCGCAAGAAACCTAGCCCTGGCTTCACAAACACGGTCTCCAAAGAAAGTCTTCTCATCTGTCTTCTGTCTTGAAAGTGCAGCAGTCTCTGCAGAGTATGTGTGACTGGCAAGGTGGTGCAGCAGAGCGAACACGCAGACACCACTGACCCACATTTCCTAGCCACTGAACGGTAGGTGAGCGAGCTAAAAGCAGGCTCTGATGCTAAGCCAGGACAATAGCCGAGAGGAATGAGATGAGGAGAAAGGAAGAAAACAACACTGCCTACGTTATGATGCCCACTAGGGATGGGTCATGATTTTCGAATATTCAAGTAGTCGTTAAATGATAACGAAATCAAATAGTTTATGCAAGTATCGTTTTGTCTTAAAAATATATATTTTATCTTGTTTTTAAGTAACGTGTTTCTAATGCAAAAATGTGGCAGAAATACACCTAAAAGCTGTTTGCCAACCACCATTAAACAACAACAGAATAGAATAACTCGTTTACATGTCTTGTTTAGGTCGCCCTTTTCACACAGCTTTTGACTACCAAAAACTGATGCCCACTCCATATTCATCTGTTCTTCAGCACTGCTGACATGTTGAGATGCCCCTCTGTTCTAGTGGGGGAGCAGAATGCCGCCCCACTTAACATTTGCTTGCTAGTGAGCTCACCCTGCCTGTAAACAATACAGTCGGAATGTTATGCTGTGGTGATGAAGTTGATTTATTCCCAGAGGCTACGTTGAAACCTTGAACTTCAATGGCTCAGTTCATCGTGGAGAAACCTTGGATACTTTGTGAACTCTAACTGTTATTTGTAATCATTTGTAACATAGTAAGTTAGGTAACTAACATTGTCTTTTTTATTTATTTAATTTTTTACACATACAATTTAAAATTGCAAGCCTTTGTTTTACTCTTGATGATTATGGCTTGCAGCTCATGGAAATCAAAAATCCAGTATCTCAAAATATTAGAATAAAGAATTTATAATACAGAAATTTCGACCTGAGAAACACCTGCAAAGGTTTTCTGAGCCTTTAATCTGTCAAGTCTCCCAGTCTGGTTCAGTACACACAACCACAGTCATGGGGAAGACTGCTGACTTGACAGTTGTCCAGAAGACACTCAGCACCCACCACAAGGCTTGTAACCCACAGAAGGTCATTGCTGAAAGAGCTGACTGTTCACAGTGCTGTGTCAAAGCAAATTCATGGAAAGTTGACTGGAAGGTTAAAGTGTGGTAGGAAAAGATGCACAAGCAACAGGGATGACCGCAGCCTTGAGAGGATTGTTAAGCAAAGCCGATTCAAGAACTTGGGGGAACTTCACAAGGTGTGGACTAAGGCAGTGCAACAAAAGCCATCACACACAGACGTCCAGGAAATGGGCTACAAGTGTCGCATTCCTAGTGTCATGCCTGAACCAGAGACAACATCAGAAGCATCTTACCTGGGCTAAGGAGAAAAAGAACTTGGGTGTTGCTCAGTGGTCCAAAGTCCTCTTTTCAGATGAAAGTACATTTTGCATTTCATTTGGAAATCAAGGTCCCAGAGTCTGGAGGAAGAGTGGAGAGGCACAGAATCCAAGTTGATTGAAGTTCAGTGTGAAGTTTCCACAGTCAGTGATGATTTGGGTTGCCATGTCATCTGCTGGTGTTGGTCCACTGTGTTTTATCAAGTCCAGAGTGAATGCAGCCGTCTACCAGGAGATTTTAGAGCTCTTCATGCTTCCATCTGCTGACAAGCTTTATGGAGATGCTGATTTCCTTTTCCAGCAAGACATGGCACTGGAAATGGCAGTAATTGGTTCACTGACCATGGTATTACTGTGCTTGATTGGCCAGCCATCTTGCCTGACCTGAACCAGATAGAGAATCTATGGGGTGTTGTTAAGAGGAAAATGAGAGACACCAAACAATACAGATGAAGGCCGTTATCAAAGCAACCTGGGCTTCCATAACACCTCAGCAGTGCCACAGGATGATTGCCTCCATTAGATACTGGATTTTTGTAAGCTGTTAACATCAAGTTTAAAACCAAACAGGCTTGAAATTTTTCACTTTATGTGTAATGAATCTAGAATTCAATTTTAAATAAAGGAAATGAATTAAATGATGTATTGTTAGTAATGTACTACATTGTTGAAGCTTGTTAAAGCCACCCAGGTCCTCAAAATGTTGAATTTTTTCAGTTTTTATAATGATTTTAGAATAAATCTCAGTGCTACTGTAAAGTTATTTTTTATAAATAATAAATAACCATTAATAACATATTCTCTAAGAACCTTGGACTGAATGCTATGGTTTTGATGGGCGTAAACCAACCAAATGCCTGAAACTTACAGCTTCTTAAAAAGGGTTTCTTTCAGAACATCAGTGACAACATTAGCGAGTTTATTTAACGCTGGGTATCGTAGATGGCACCAGCAAAATTGGACAGGTTTTCATTACCTCTATTTTATGGCAGTGATTTAACTGCTGCCTTATGATAACGCTTTTTTACGATTGCGTAGATTTGTGCCTGCTGATACCAATACGAATTTGCTATCTCTCATTACGGCTAATGGGATGAGGTGAGCTCAAATGGTGTATGCAAGCCCGCATTTCTGATTAGCACGAAGGCTTGATGTTTATGAGCACAATTATTTCCAGATGTCATTTCATCCAATACGCCCCCCCCCCCCCTTCTCAGGTCACAAAAACAATTTCCCAAGCTTGCGTCTCCAGTTATCGAAATCAAATTAACAAGTTCATTGAACCATAGGAAAATGGGGACATTTGATGCAGCCTTTTCAAATATTATCTATTTATTTATTCATTTAACAATTTGCGACACACACACACACACCCTCCATAACTCTCCCATCCATTTGATGCAGCCTTTTCAAATACTATACCGCTTATTTATTCATTTAACAATTTGCGACACACACACACACATCCTCCATAACTCTCCCATCCCCCATCCTCGCCTAGCTAACCCCTCTGTCTATTTTTCTTTTCTGTTTTCCCCTTGGTGACTGGTAGCTGCCTATCCTGGTGTCGGCCATGGTGAGCCTTTACTTCCTGGAGTGGACGGACGTGTTCAAGCCGGTTAAGTCCGGCTTCACTTGCCATGACCGCAGCCTGAGCTTGCCGTATATCGACCCCAACCAGGAAGTCATACCCCTTCTAATGCTGCTCAGTTTAGCCTTCGCTGGACCTGCTATAACGGTAAGGTAACTAGTAAAGCTAGTTGACTAGTAACATTAGTCCATCCAACACCTAAGCCACATTCTCATTCAAAATGTATTTTTGTTCCAATTTTATGAAAGGATCTGTGTTCTCACACAAACCCACACCCATAAATATACAATCAAAGAGATTCCCTCTTTTGGTGTTGACTTATTAATTACACATACAGACCCATAAACATTCCCATTTCCATCACATTCCTTAGGGCCTGCAACATGTACCATTTTTTCTACCGTCCAGAAGTGTAGTGCCAAACATGATCTAGCTCACCTCAAGCTAGCCAGCCTGTCTGTGTGGATTTTATCTGGGCTATCATGTTCATCCTCAGAGGTTTCTCATAAAAAGTCTCCATGTAATTATACGGTTCCATGCGCACTCTTGCGCATATAGAGTAAAGGCTTAATTAAATGTACAATTAATAGGAGAATTTTTTGGGCCATTGCATCTTGTTTTTTTGAAAGCAAGATTCGCATGCAAGTCAGCTGTAGAAAGACCATAGATGTTCACATTATAAGAAAACAATATCCAACATTTTTCTCCCGTTAATTAGAACAACCTACCACTCCCACCAGTGACTGTGTGCCTGTATGTGTATGTGTCATCAAAATGCCTTTTACCTTTTACATTCACTGTATGCCAACAATCACATACCTGACTCTTCCTTAGGGATTTCCTTCCTAGCAACGCGCCAAGCTGAGCATAGCGGGGGGAAAAAGTAAAAAAAATACTCAAGGGTTTTTCTTCCCTGTGTCAGAGCTCTTTCCCTCAACTGTTAAGTGTTAGGGCAATTTCGTCTGTCATTCTACGTTCCACCCACCCTTGGGCCTTATGGGAGCTCTTCCAGAATGGAGGAAAGCGCTGCGGGCGGAGTTCTGTTGCACTGACTCAATTCATGTGAAAAGAGTGGTGGGAATCTAAACACCTGATGGCAAAGGAATGAATTTGTGGTGATGTCAGCAGTGACACTGAAAAGAATATTAGAGGGCGAACACGGCGGCCGTCGGGGCCGTGTTTTTTTTTTTTTTCAAGGTCCGTCGAAGCGAGGAAAAGGGCACCATTTAACGCTTGGGTTCCCATTCCCTGGCTCTGCCGGCATGTTTATCGCAACCAGATGACTGAGTTGTCACAGCACATTTGAGTATTTCTCATTGGTTGGCCGGGTAAGAGTTAGCAGTTGGAGATATGGCCAAAGCCTTCTATCATGGTATGTATCATTTGTGGGAATTTTTTCCCTTAAAAAAACACACTTACTTATTTGAATCATTAAATTAAAATAAGAAATTGAACTACCTTTTTTTGGTGCTTTTTTTAAATCTCTCTAAAAAAGGAGACAATTAACTGTGTCTCCTTTTTTGAGAGAAATTGTATTCATTTCCCAGATGAAAATATCCCAAGTACAGCGTACCAGTAATGCCATTATGTATATCCCTTGAAGCCTGCCTTTATTTGCAAGTATTTCTAATCCTTTCTTGGTTACTGGTGCTCAGTTCCCTTCGCACTCTCTCTCTCTCTCTCTCCTCACTCTTCTCCATCTCTCTCCCCTTCTTCTCTCTATCAGACTGTAGAAGGCTGCAATCCCATGGAAACTACGGTACTCCCATTGACTTTCACTCAGAAGTAGCTGTTGTTCACCCGTTCGCGCCATTGACTTCAGACAGGTTTTGGTTGGTCAATCGCTTTCTGCTGCCTCAAGAGCAAAGCGCCAACAATGCGCCTGACCACACCTCATTTTAACACGCCCACGGGCACAAGTGCATTTGTTATTTAAACAACGTGTTTGGTGCCGCTTTGCACCGGGTGTAAGATTAGGCCCTAAGTCCTATTCAAATGTTCTTCAAACTTCTTTCAAATAACTATAAGCAATGTTTTGGACCAAAAAAGATTTGATATACTGTACATAAATTACTATTTATTATCCTAAATCTGTACATTCATGTGAGATGAAGATTCAAATTATTTTGTAGCTCCATAATGGACTATTTATTTCAACATGGTGCAGTAGGTCATCGTAGCGTGCAGCTAGACTCCAGCAGGTATACAGTCCCAGAACCGCTGTTTTAGAACACAAAGAAGAACATCTTACTGTCCCTTTAACTGTTGATTATAACAAGGATTTACAAGGAGGAGGTGGAGAGATGTACTGTATGTTCCCGGAGAAGTCATGTGAAAGCCAGATTCCCTGCTGCCTGGCCAGTTGTCACTGATCAGTGACATATGATCTGACAGCATGTGTACCTGTGTCTGTAAATACCTGCATGCATGGTCATGTGTGTGTGCGTGCACATGTATAAAGCATAGATGTTTATGTAATTTCCTGTGTGTGTGTGTGTGTGTGTGTGTGTGTGTGTACACCTTATTTGAAACTATTGTCACTTTTGTCATGTCTTTGACCATTTTGGTTTCCAGCCAGTGAGCTATATTTAGTGTATATTTAGTGTTTCTGTTATTTTAGCCAGCATCCATGTAGCCTGTGGTGCCAATATGCTTGGTACTATCTCTCCAAAGCTGGCATCCAATCTAAGTGAGGATTCTTCTAAAATATAGACATTTTAAAAGATGAACTATTTAAATATAGTTAAATACTGCACTTGTTTGTTTAAAGGTACACTCTTAAATTGGATAATATCACCCCATTTTTTGCGTAGGTCTGGGGCGTTCGCCAAAATGTAACCGTGACATTTTGTCGTCACGGTTACCTGGCATTACCGTGCACCTCGAGACCATTTGCATGCAAGCTTTCAAGCGCTGGTTCCAGGGTCAAGAGAAACCAAATCTGTTTCCTATTTGATCATTACCAGACGCTAATATGCAAAGTGACTTGGTGTACAGAAATACATTTTCATTAGTATTGCTCCCTGGGATCGGAATAAAACCATGATAAAATGAGAGCTTCGTTTATGGCATGCTGCAGGAATCATAGCTGGTTAGATGAGGAATCATTGCTGATTAACAATATTTTAATGTAGGCTATATCGACTGCTTAGTATTCGCGATGTATTTGTATTTGCATCTGGCAGTGCTGTGATGTCTGCCCTTTCCAACAGGGGGCGCTGCGGCACCCTCAGCACCCCTACTTCCCACGGCCCTGCACACATTTGCTTCCCAGCATACTTTTTATGCATGAAACACAACTGTGCATGAAAGTGGTGTATATCAGAACCAAGATGTGTTGGGGGGGGATGAGTTTCAAACCAAAACAACATTTGTGTCAAGCTGGTTTTAACCACAATGGATGGCATTTTTGGACACAAATAAACACGTGTAGCTTTAAAATGACACACACACACTGACGTTTAGTACATTTCAACCGACCTAACCAGCACAGGGCTGTGTGTGTTGACAGATAATGATAGGAGAGGGCATCCTTTTCTGCTGTCTTTCTCGGAGGAGGATTGGAGCAGGGAAAGAGGCCAATATCAACGCTGCCGGCTGCAACTTTAACTCCTTCATACGCAGAGCTGTGCGCTTTGTGGGTATGTAGCTTTTATTTTTTAATGTTATTTCATTGTATTATATTTTAAGATAGGGGCTGAATTTATGGTGATGGTTCACTAAATTATTTATAGAGTCTGGAATTTATTTGATTTTAAACTAGTAAATTGCATATACAGTATGATGTCAAAGCATCGAAGAGTGTTTAGTTAAAGGATATGTTTAGTATTTATCAACTCTATTTATACTAATAGAGTGGCATTACCCGGCACCTGTAGTTTCGCATATCACCATTTCACTGATAGCTTAAGCTTTGATAAACTTCCCACACAGCTGGCGCTCCATGGCTCACAATGCAGTTCAATGGGCATGAAATGAAGCCTTCAGTAAATGCCATTATTCTCTTTTTCAAATAGGCTGCTGTATGCGTGTCTTTCTGAATTTCTGCAGTTTATTCAGAACATGTTTTGCCACAGTAGATGTCAAACATGTTTAAACATAAGTCTAGGCACAACACTGGCAATAGCAGTCCCTTAGAAGAGGTAGTTTCAATAGAAATCCAAACACCTCATTGGGTGAACAAAATGCCTTGAAGCATGCATTAATTGTCCCTAAAAAAACTGTTATGCACTTAAATCATAATAACAGATCAATTTAATCTGGTTAACCTAATAACAATAAAAGTTTTTCTTGTATGTTTTTGGTTAATTGTATACACAAGCTATCAAGGCTGGTAAAGGAATGTAGAATTTAGCTAGATGAACCCCACTTTAGCGGCAATAATCTCAAAAGTTTTTTCCAGTAGTTGCTGATCCAGCAAGCACAGACATTAGTTTTCAAGGTGAAGAGGTCAAATAGTCCTTACATGACTATTACATTTCAATTCACTGACATTTGTGCCATATCAGGCAGAAATATCCTGCTATTAGTGTTAAGGCCTGGATTCACATTGTTTCCTGTTAAAGCCATTCAGTTATATATGTAGCTCCAACACCATTGGTCAGTTATGTTCTTATTTGCATTACATTTCTTTCTTTTTTTATTAATTTTTGTATAAATTATAAATAAATTAAAATGTATTACTGCATTAAAAACTGTAAATAACATAGATAAATGGTTTTCGTGGATTTACCTTTCCAGTTAAAGGAATTTTGTGTGTGTGTGTGTGTGTGTGTGTGTACTCATGCACATGCACTTGCCAGCTTACCATGTCTGAGATATGCCTTTGATCCATAAATAACGATGTCCCAGGCGTCCATGCCTTCGGCCTCTGTGCCACGGCTCTCATCACGGACATCCTGCAGCTGATGACTGGGTACCCGGCTCCGTACTTCCTCACCGTATGCAAACCAAGCTACGCCGCGCTCAACGTCTCGTGCGAGCAGAACCCCTACGTCATGGAAGACATATGCTCGGGCAGCGACCCAGTGGCCATCAATCAGGGCAGGTGGGGACGGGCCTTTAAACTTTTCGAGACACTTAAGATACTGGATGACATCTTGAGACTCAACTTCAGCTTGTGTGTTTAAATGACAAACACGCACACGCATTCCATATTACTATATTATGGTAGTATTATATGAGAGTATTATATTATATGAGTATTATATTTAGAACAGACCTGCAGCTGACTTTTAACTTTCAGCAGTTAGCAAACATCATAAAATGTGAAAACGAAGATCTCAATATATCTAAATGTATGTCAAAAGCGCCATTTATTTGCACATAAATGAGCACTGGCAAAACCCTAAACTAAACAATAAGAAAAACGGCATTCTGTGCTCCTATTAACTTTTTTAAGTTGGACCCGGAAGGGCAGCCAACGACCATTCTCAAAAAAAAAATACAATTTAAACCTTCCAGTTTTTTTCAGGTTGAGTAAAAATAGCAGTTTTACAACCAGTGTTGTAGCCATATTAGTGGTTTTTGAGATACAAATAAAATTTATGGTTGAAAAAACTACTGTGTAAATTTGATCAATGAGCAAAAGGAAAACTTCCACCTAAATATTATTGTGGAAATTGACTTAAGGAAGTCATACAAATATTTTTAATTATTCAAAACAACAGTAATAATTTATACTTAATTGCCAATGAGCTGCAAGTTTGGTACACCCAACGTAAAATGAAAAGGCACAGTGTGCGCTTTCTGCGGCCTGGCCGAGTTGATGTTCGCGCTGCACTCCCTAATGTACAGAGGCCTACATCTGCCCCACAGTCAGTGTTATCAATTAATGAGAGGTTTATACTGTTTGAAAAAAAGCATCTGTATTTGTATATGCAATATGCACACGAACACAAACAAGTAACCCACACACAATCCTTGCAAGCACAAAAGCAACACACACACACACACACACCCACACACACACGCCAACACATCTCCGCGTACAAGAGAAAAGATGTGAAGAGGGTGCATCCGCTTGCAGAAGTAGGTCGTTTGGGAGCTCAGAGAAGAACTAGGACACAGGTTCACTTCCATTATGTAGCACTCAGCAAGGCTGCTGCTAAAGTCTGCAGTATTATTATCATACTTTACTCAGGGACTAAATCCACGCTGTGTTGGGAAGTGTGGGTATTTACACTGGCATATACTGTAGCCCATGTCGGCCTGTGGGTGTGAACTTTATGCTTGTCCTGACTTTAATGCCACCAGATACTTCAATCGGGAGAGACTAGAATAAAACGATATATGAATGAATGCGTATAAAAAAAGTAAGGCCAGATGAATCCCTCCCGGAGTCCTGACTCAGGCAGTGATGAAGAATGGAGGAGAATCCTTGCACAGAGTCGAGATGAGCGTTGATACTGGTGGAGATGGGGTGGCAGTGGGAGTGAAAAACGCGGTATCTGAAGTGACACGGAGAGGGTTCATATACTATAGATGGTGAGGAGATTGGTTCCTGAGGACGTGTGCAGCTTTGATTGGTTGATCTTGAATAAGGCGGGATCATTGAATCCCTATCCAGGATGTGTGTAAGCAAGTAATATTACTTATTTCCTCCATAGCTTTAAAGAAGCGGAAGCTATCCCTTTAATGGTGCTACAGTATGTGGATCTAGCAGCAAATGGACAGCCAACGCTGCATCTAATTTGTTGTGTTCTCTCAACTAAAGTGTATGTGTGCATAAGAGTGCATATTGAGGATATCTCATTATGGTTTTTGGTTTGTTGGATTCAGCACAACCGCCCCCTCTGTTGACTCATACATGTTGAACGTTGGCTAAGGCGTCAGTTTTGTCTATTTGTGCCCTCATCTCTTCCAGAAAATCCTTCCCATCTCAGCACGCCACCCTAGCATCCTTTGCAGCAGTCTATGTTTCAGTGAGTAACGGTCGGCGCCCACACAAACTACAAGTCCTCTTCCCTTTCTCAAACAATTGCTTAATCTGATATGTCAGCCTATTTAACTCATAATGATAGAAAACAAGCAGTCAACATTACAAAGCTACAATATGCAAGATCTGCAAGTCAAGCTTGACCTCCATTTCAGATTTTGTAAATGGTTAGGGTAATTTGGTCATGGCGAGCCTTGCTAAGAAATTTCAAATATGGAGTATCTCTACACAAGTCTGGTCAATGAGACTCGCTCACTATAGCCTATAAGTCAGCATATCCACATAAAGTGGATGAAATTTATAACAAAAAATATCATATATAATTGCATTCTGTATCTTAAATTGTAAATGCCCTTTTATAATCTTTGTCTTTCCCATATTTTCCCATATTTTCCCATATTTTCAATGTTAATATATTAACATTGAAAATAATTATTGAGGAAAGTGTCAAAATAGACATGATTGAGCTGTTTTGTCTTGTCTTTGTAAAGCAATATTAGCATAATATCACTCTCATAACAAGTGATCGATAAACAAAACCAAAAAATCTATAAATTGTTAAAAGAGTGTCTGTGTCCATAGATGTACTTCAACAGTACCCTGACTGACTCGTCCAAGTTGCTGAAGCCACTGTTGGTTTTCTCCTTTGTCATCTGCGCGGTCATTTGTGGTCTGACGAGGATAATCCAGTACAAGAACCATGCCATCGATGTCTACCTGGGCTTCCTGCTAGGAGGGGCCATAGCTGTCTATCTGGTAGGACCAGGTCTTATCTAGCGATTATATCGATTGCCTTATATCCAGAACCCGACCTTTCCCCCTCAGGTCACTGTTTATATTTGAATACACTGTGCACAACGTATATGTGGCTGTAGTTGTACAGGAAGGGGTAGAGAATATGTGAGTCCATGAGCACTGTAGGATTGTAAGCTATAGTGTCTGGTACACTCCTAGTACTCAAAGAACATCCACTTGGTACTGCTTTAAAGCGGTGCCAAGTGGAACAGTGTAGCACTGTAGCTTCCCACCCAACCCAATCCTGTTTCCTTTGTTGTCTATAGGGATTGTATGCAGTCGGTAACTTCCAGCCTAGCGAGCAGGCTAGCCATGGTCCCACTGCACAGCTCCCCCACCACCCCTGCTCCTTACCGCACATCAGCCAAGAGGCAGTGCTCCACCACCTGCAGATGAAGGCCAGCATGGCTGGGGAGCCGGGGATCCACATCTCACATTCCGAGGGTCTGCTGCACCGAGGCTTCCTGCAGCAGAGGCCCGAGGATGGCTTGAAGCACCTGGGAGCCAATGGCGAGGGAATCTCACCCCGTATCCCCCTGGGCAAGGACCCTATGACTTTCAGCCACACCCTGCCGCGGGTCCACACCCCACAGGCCATTGCCGCTTATGAAGAGGCTGCCCGACGCCACGCTGCCACCCTCCACCACGCCTCCATGGACTCCAGCCGCTCCAAGCAGCTCCTCTCCCAGTGGAAGAGCAAGAACGACGGTCGCAAGGGCTCCCTGCAAGTCCCCGACCCCTTCTCCTCTGTGGACCCTTCATCCGGCCAGCCGTCGCAGCACCTGCACCACCACGGCAGCATGGAGCTCCACTCCAGCTCTGAACCCACAGCTTTGGGGCTCAATGGGGCCTATGATGCTAGCAGTCACATGTACATGGCCAAAATGGCTGCAGGGGCTAGCACAACACTGCCCAGCAACTGCAGTGGGATAACAGGTGGGACCAGAATGGCCATGCAGTCTCGCCCAGGGTCTTCACAGCTGGTCCACATACCAGAGGAAGCTCACGAGAACTACAGCCACTCCTCCCCAAAGATGATGGCACCAGGAGAGGGGATGGTGGTGGCTAACAGTGCGGCGCAGGCTAACTGGCAAAGGGCAGCGGAGAAGTCTGCGTCCTGTAGAAATGATGGCGGGCAAAACGGCCAGACGCCACGAATCATGCAGGTGATTGCCATGTCCAAGCAGCAGGGTCTACTGCAGACCCATTCCAAAAGCTTGGATGAGAGCACCATAGGCTGCAGCACCACTGGAAGTTGCCAGGGTTCGATTCGCTACAGAGGGCTAGCCGACCAGGATCCCAGCAGCACCACCGGGCCTAGTTCTCTAGGGAGCACCACAGGTAGTATCTCGGGGAGCACCGGGGCCATTGTCAGAGTAGAGGCCCACCCCGAGAATAACCGACCGGTGATCCAAGCCCCGGCCATGGATGGGAGTGGGTCATGGCGGTGGCGCTCACTAGATCATGGCACCGGAAGCACCATGGCTGCCGCCGGAGGTGGGGGGAGCAGTCTGAGGCAGTCGTTTGAGCTCAACGATCTGAACAGAGACTCCGAAAGTTCTGAGTCGACCCGCGAAAGTTCCATCGAAGGGATGCGCGCCAACCATGTGGTGACCACCACGGCCGCGGTCCCCTCTCCGCCGATAGTTACCGTTCACACTCAAAACGCTAGCCAGGGAGAGCAGAGGCCCCCCCCTCAGGGCCTCTCTACCATCCGGGTGACTCCTGGGGACGGCAGTGGTTCTGGATCTGGCGGGGAGGCGAAATCTGAAGCCCCCTCGTTAGCCTCCAGTCGGGATTCCACACTTCGAAGAAAAGGGAACATCATCTTGATCCCGGAAAGAGCAAACAGTCCGGATAACACACGGAATATTTTTTACAAGGGAACATCTATTACACCCACTTTCAAGGAATAAATTTGCAAATTAATAAATAAATAAAAAAATAAGTTAAATCGAGTTTTTGCGAAAATAACAATTGAAATCAGTTTGGGATTTTCACAGAACCATATTTTGCTCAATAGCAAATTTATATGTGATATGACCCAGTGTTACTTGTCACTGTATATACTATTAAATACCTGATAGAAACATTTTCTTCAGCATGAAACTTTTATATATCTCAACTCAAGCACAACCTTTTATGTGTTGTAAAAATTATCACTGTGTATTTTGGTCACTCCTACGGATACCTATTGTAGCGTTAATGCTGTGCCAATGGTCTGGGAACAGGGATAACTTTTTTAGAGAGTTATGTATGTTTTGTACATACTTAAAAAAGTATTTTGACTAGTACTGAAAGAATAATGCTGTAGCAAACTATAGTGTATCATAGCTGTTAAACCAATGTTTACTTCCCTGCACTGCAAATACTGTATGTTTTGAAAATGGTGCTACACCAGAAAATACAATTTAATATACTTAATGTACAATTTTAATAGAGACAGAATTAATTATTTTACAAAGAGTAAATGACTACGTCATTAATATGTGAAAGATATACAGTATGTTTTGTATTTTGTCTTTTTTTCTGTACAGAAACCATATACTCAATAGAAAACTGTTTTGAACCATAAGTGTGCTTAGCATTTTCCCCTGTAGCTAAAAAGTCAAAATGCTGTGACTTGCACTGAAATACAGGTTTACTGTACCTTGAATACTCAAAACTTATCTAAACTTACATTATTGTTCTGAACATTTGCATTAGTCACACTTCAAATATTTCCAATATCTAATTTTAGCATCTTTAAATCATCAGGTAAATAGTAAGTATCCATTACCAAATAGACTACTTGAATTTAAAATGCAACTTATTTGACTAGTGCCAAACTGCTGTTATTTGCAATGATTTGTATTGCATTTCGGCTGATTACACATGTTGAAGGTGGGCGGAGCTATGCTACGAATATGCTGAGGTCAACACACTGCAGATATTCAAAAGAACCAACCATAAAGAAGGTGTCACATATGTAGCCCTAAAAGCTGCAATAAAACTAACATAGTGAGATGTCAACCAAGCAGTGTTTGTACCCACCCAGACAGTCCTCTGTGGAGGTCAAACTCAAAACACCTATGTTGTCTTACATGGGCTTTAGGCCTCCCTGTAAATCCCTGGGGCCATTGTAGCTGATGTGAAATAAAGACAATTGTCAGAGATTCTCGGCTGGTTGTACATGTCAGGAAGATGACGGTTGGCTGTAGTGCTGACCTAACGCATTTCCTACTGAGTCAGTTTGTAGTTCTAAAACCCAGAGAAACTGTAGCATTTTTTAGCTTGCTACTCTCTAGCTAAAATGACAGTGACTTTGACCCCCGCTATGCTGAATATACTTTACAGGACCAATCATATCCATCAAGCAGGCTATGATTGGCTTTGACAGTCCTAATCAGCCACAACAGCCAACTCTACACACCTGTGTACTACATAGGCTGCATCCTTTGTAGCCATACCTAAACTTAACCAATCTGAAGCATTGAAATGACTTGCCTACTATACGTGTTGCCTATCCACTACCAGGCCATTCCAACCACACAGCTAGCGGAAGTAAAGATGCATTGCTAGTAACGATTCAGTAAAACGCACCACTTTACTTTAAGAGATACATAAATGCTATCTAATGGTAAAGTAATCATTAATGATGTATTGCTAGTAAGTACTAGGATGCATCACTTTAACTGAGGGAACACAAAATTAGTAACTAAAAAAGAAGTAATGATTAGTTATTAAGTACCATTTAGCACCTGATTCATAGTTAATCAGGGACAAATTATGAAGTAATAGATCATTAAGTGGATACTCAGATATCCAGTTAACTAGTGGTTTATTAACTTAGCATTTTGTCACCTAGCATTCTGTTCTTAACATACATCTTAACTATACTTGTGAACTACTCATTTACAGCAGTTTGTTTATGATTAGTTACTAACTACTGACTACTGAGGAGTTTATGTACCTTATTGTAGTGTGTTACCAATAAAGATACAGTACACTCCTTGATTTCATTATAGAATCCCAAATTTAGGACCCAGCCTATTGTTGATGTTAAAACAAAATGTGGGAGACGGGTAGAGAACGGTGTAAGTTGTAGGGGAGGAGTAGAGAGGAATGTCAGTCACTCGTTAATCGTGCAGGATGGGCAGTTTCAAACCAAGACATTTTTGTAACACCACAAGGATATGAAATATTTGCCAAAGTAAGAAAAAGGAACATAAATCAGTTCTGAGTTTTGTTTTTGTATAATGCCTGCATTGTATTGTACATTATTTATTAAATTATCTCAAAACTTTTGCATGGTCATTTTATATAGAACATATCACAAAATTATATTGTAAATGGGCTTGTACTTGGCACTTGTGCAAGTGTTTAGTGTTTGTTTTTCAAATGTTAGTTGACAATCCTTTTATCTAAGTACTGTTGTCTGTTTTTATCAAAAATTAAGAAATACATACAGTACATTATGGAATTCAACAGTAATCCAGTAGCACTGAATATTTTACATGCACAATTCTTTTGAGATATATGGCATCACCTAATCATTGCCATATAGTTGTACTGTTGACCCAAGGGTTCAAAACTGTATTTCAAAGCCTTAACAATTGTCCAAACTCCCTTTAGACACATATACACAAAAGGTAGCAGCTTAAGAAAATTGAACTTCGTATACACAGTAATAGGGTTAATATAACAAAATATGACTTTTTCGTTGTTTTGGGTGATTTCTGTCATTGAGAGTCTGTCCCAAAGGCCTGTGAAATCAAAGAGTGTAATGTGACACTTGAGTAGAAATGTCCGTCATATGGATAGAACTGTGAATGGATGCATACTGCATGTGTAGCCTTTTTGTGTTGTCATTTGGTGAATAAAAAAATATCTGTGCTTTATGATGCTTTATGAGCTGTATGACTCTTATGCAGTGAAAAACACTGTATGAAAATATGTACTGTAACCAGAGGATAAATATTGTGACAATTGAGTACTAATTGCTTAAACTGTTTTAACCTCACTTTAAGAATTAACTTTAAATTCAGAACACATTGTCAAGGTGAGGTGCATTGTCTCAATAGTTGGAATAAAGGTTTGCTATTGAACATAAATAATGTCTTCTCCTCTATGTTGCTCTTCTCATATTAAGCTTTAACAGTTTCACAACACTGTATTTGGACATTCACACTGGAAGTTTAAAGGAGTATATTATGTGAATATGACTTAACATCAAGATGCTATTATGGTCAAAAACAATAGTTGACAACCACTTCCCCACAAACTTACTTAGCTGACATTTTCAGGATTGCAGGTCTCTTGCAGCCTAATATTTACTATACACTATGAAACAATGTATAATACTGTGCAGACACACATTTTGCATACAGTGGAATACAATATCTGATGCTCTCAATAAGAAATGTGTTAATATGTGACCATGTCCAGACAGAAGAAAGGACCTTCTCCCACAGCCATGTATTTTGTTTGTTTGGATTCAGTGTGACCTTAGAAATAAAAATAAAATTATTAGTAAAGAAAGAAGTGAAAGAGAAAAATCACAATATTATTTTACACCGACCAACTCATTTACTAGTTTCTATGCTTTCTAACCATTGCTTTCCTCCTATCACTATCCATTCTTGTTAGACCCAATCTCTTGTACTTTCTTTTCCATTTGCTGCCTTTGTATACTGCAGGTATCTGGGAATGGCTTTCCCAGTGAATCCTGTGGCATTTCAATGTCTTCATCTCTTGTGGGAAAACTTTCTAGGGACAAACCACGAACCGGTGACAGCGTGTTGGGTGGCACGAAGGCAACAAAGAAGATGGGCTACTGTGGCACAAGTGTCGGAACATTTTAATGACGGTTAGAGAGGAATGCGTCACAGCACACATAATGTTGCGACTCATCAGTGTAGCCCATATTGTACTATCCTATAACGTCATATAATCGCAATCGCAAATGTATATTCACAAGTTCAGTTTCTACTATTATGTTGACTTTGATTTCAGAGTAACTATTTATATTTTGCAGGTACTGAAACAAACTGTCAACACGCTGCTGCCATTTGTGCTTAAAGTTGGTACTGCTTGGAAGAGGTCTGGGGGTTTACAGGCCTGCAGAGCGTGAATCCGCTTGCTAAGTTTGTTTTATTGATTCAATTTAGGTGAAAGGGGAAATAATGCTATTGTAACGGTATACTGCAAACCGAAGTACGTCTGCCTAGCAAAAGTAGTTCAGTATGGAATCAGCTATCAGTATTTTTTCACCACTCATAGATTTATGAACCCACCTTTCTGAGTGACATACTGTCGCCCTGTCTTGTCACCGTATCAATGTTAAAACCACCATTATATTTTATTCTATTTATATTTTACTTTCCTCACTAGTAAGCATTGGGTTTCATAATACCACAGATTCACCATTAATATTAGATCTTTAGTTCCACCAAAGAGCAGCTTTACGCTGGATCATGTGTGAATATTTTCCCGTTGTTGAAGCATGTTTAGTTTGGCCCAGATGTGTCTATTTTGATGAAACCTCATTAATGAAAGCTCATTAATGGAACTTTTATTTCCCAGTTACGTAGGCCGTTTCTTTGTTTTAAGTAAACGGATTATTTCATTTTCCCCGTCTTCCTCGTCCTGTTTTCTCCGCATTATTCTGTCTAGCATCTCCCTGCTTTTTTCTTTCTGTGTACATGTAACTAAACTTATTAGCTTCACCGTATGCAATTACCACTAACGGGTCTGAACTAGGTCAAACTAAAGCTGTGAGCAAAGCCATAGATCTGCCTCCCGTTACCAGCCCAACACACATTTGAGTCTGATGATGGGAGAGGGTTAAGGTCCATGAACATTGTTGGGTGATGAGGCAAGCTGGTCCTGAGGCTGGGCACACAAGAGCTACACTGCAGACGTACTGTAGCAAATGCAGCAAGCTAGCTAGTAATATGGGGGCAGAGTGCTGAGGGCTGGAGATTTGGCTATTGCTAATGTACAATATAGCCATGTCTAGTCGCGGCGCCAACATTATGACAGGGTCAGCGATGAAAATGTGCGGCATGTGCTGCTTTATTGCCGTGGCACTAAGCTAACTGCTAGCTAGCCCGGTTCTGACCAAGTCTCCCTCTCTGAATTTACATTGACAAGTGACAGGAAAAAATACAAATAATCCTCACACACACACCCTGAGTAAGCGCACAGCAACAGGGATTGTGGTCTTGTTCTTTTCCAGGATGCCCCAAGCTTGCCTAGACTAGCAGCCAGGACGATGCATCTCCCTCGACTATGCCGTGGTCTCACATTCAGCTGCTGAATTCAGCTGCAGAGTGCTGAGTGACCAACCTTTGACAAAGTGAACTATGGACAGTCTGAACCGTCCAGCATCCTGACCTATTGTCGTCACACTACTCATTTGCAGAGACTAGAAATGGGATGCCTGGGTGTCGGGTTCTGGTGAAACTTTATCTGAAATCTAAGCCATGCACTGTAGGCCAACCTGGAAAGCAATTCAGATAAAAGGAGGACACAGGTCAGGTCTGTCTAAATGTACATTAGTTTAATGTATTGTAGCTTTTTAGCCTTATATTGTATTTTAGAGGTGAATATCAGGGGTTAGGCAACTCTGCCTGACTTTAAAGATTTGAAAAATGCCATTTGTATGTCGTAATCCAGGGTTTAAAATAAATTACCCAGGTTAGCCATAGAGTAGTAACCAAAGTGACAATTTAACAATACGTTGATTGCATTTCCTTCTTGTCAAATTACAGCAACTTTTACTGTCCCAGGTGACATTTTAAATGCAAATAAATTTCCAACATAGATAAATATATAACCGTATAACATCGCTGGGTAACATAAGGTCACTGTCACGACCGGGGCGTGCGCGTTCTCCGCCACGCCCCGATGCTGCTGGGGAGCGCGGCTCTGCCCACACGTGTGGACAATTGTCCACTAATTGATGTTACTACTTGAGTTTGAGCGACCGTGTACTACACGTCGGTCATTGGTTATTCTGTTGTCCATGTTGTTGGTTCCGATTCCGAGTACACTGTGTATTACTTTTCCATTAAAATACGCTTCGTGCGTTTACTGCTTCCCTCCGGCTCGCTTACTCTCGCCTTCCAAGATACAGACATCGTTACAGCCACACTACTCCGCTCCATAGAAAACATTCCTCTTTTATATCTGTCAAACTATATTCAAAACTATCTATTCATGTCAATGGTTAATTATTTGAAGTGCTATTATTCATTATTAGGGGTCCAAGGAACCCTATTGTTTTTGTAAGGATTTAGCCTATCATTATTTAGCCTATCCTATCATGTTTCTGCCGTCTAAAAGTAGTTGGTGAGCAAAATCCCACAGGCACAAAACCTGGTAGGTAGGTTTAAAGCCTGTTTATCTATGTTTACCTGTTATGTATGTTCTTATTAGATTGGATTATTAAATGCTACTAATAAAACACAGCACAATCGATATCCATCTGAAAGATGGTGGGGACCAGGCAAACCTCCACCAGCAGGAGGAGCTGCTGCGCAACTAAGTGGGTAGACAATAAGCGTAGTTGGCAAGGTGAGGCTAATTGGTGCTAGTTGAAGTAACATAGCTATTGACTTATGCAGAGCCCAGTGGTTATGCCACTACATTTATTAGATAAGCCAGCAGATCACAGCACACTCATGGCTTTTTTTGTGCATCGAGGATGGCTTGAGCTTGGGGTTGGTAACGTTCATAGGCGGATGATGACAATCTGCCCATGGCCTTAAGCACCGGAGCTATGGATGATGCCACGGTTGCTGTTCCTATGTGAAGAGAATGATCCATGTAGCATTCTGAAGGAAGCCTGCAGGATTGGCAGAGGAGGCAAAGGCGAAAGGCAAACCAATCCCGGAGAAGAGAGTCTCAGGTAGTGAAGCATAGAAGTGAGGGGACAAAAAGAATTAATCTCAGAAATTAGAATTGATTAACCTTTCTTATCTCTATTACTCTGCTGAGTGTATCCAAAAATATAGAGAAGTGGTAAGGCATAATTGATACATCAGCTATGGTGAGGTCATGCAAAGGTTAAATAAATCCTGTGCATGTAATGAACTCACCACCTCTAAGAAAAACCATAAAACGCTGTGAGCAAGACAGTTTCGAGTAGCAAGTCTGTACAGGAACCAAAGCGTCCATCCCTTAAGTGTGTGATAATTGTTTTAAGGAGTGGAAGAGTAAGAGAGACAAGTATTATTGCCTTGAGACTTAACCTGGGTTTTCGAGCAGGCTGTTAGTGGATTGGTCCATGGAGAACAGATGTACGCTGGCAACAAGGCTTTTAATGGAAGATGGCTGCATTTTGCGGGATTCAAAACAGTGAACAATAAAGGCACATACTATGGAGATATTGACAGACAAGATGGCTACAGAGAAGGAGGTGAAGTAATACCATGCAGAGTCATACATCTTTAATGTGGCCTAGATAGGCCTAATCACATCTAGCGGGCAGCAGAGAGCATATCTTGCAGAGTTGCGTTTAATCTGGTACGGTTTGCATGAATGGGGGGCAGGCCAGGCTGGATGGCGGTGCCTCTGAGCACAGCTGGTGAGATTTCTGAGATTCAAACTGGGACAGAAAATGAGCTATTTGGTTATTCAAACCTGGAATATGAGCAGCTTGAACAATGAAATGACTCATAATTCCAGTGGATTCTTGTTCTGGCGGTCCTTTTCTAAGTATGGATTTGAATGTGTTTATATTTGATCGTCCATAAATTATCTGTAACAGGTTTGCTCAAAATTCTAAAAATATTCATATTCAAGATGTCCCCCTCTACTCCTAAATCAACATTTTACTGTGGAATCTTTTAAGATATATGAATCAGTTTGATCCAGACCGAGACCACCTCTTTTGAGGTGCTTTCACACCGACCTTGTTTGGTCTAGACCTTCGGACTTTTCATGTTTTGTCCGAACCAAAATAGCAGGTGTGAAAGGTGCCTCAGACCACGGTCCGGACCAAAAGACCAAAATTTGGTCAGTCAAAAAGATGTGGTCTCAGTCTAGATCAAACTGAACCAAGGTTCGGTTCGTTTATAGTGTGAAAACCCTTTTTTGGATGGTTCGGACTTTCAGACCAATTACAGGTAGTTGTGGAAGGCATTAAACAATAGAAGAAGAGAAGAAACAATTAGCCATGGAAGCACATGGGGAGAAGAGGGGACAAAGTATTTAATTTAATGTGTTAATTTGGTCCAACGAAGAAATCAAAAGTCAACTTGAAAAAATGCATAAAAATGCAGAAATTTATAACACCACAGAGGACGTTCATTTAGGCGAATTCGAAATAGTCTCAAGTACTGCCCTTGAAGTTGGTGCTGAAATTCAACAAGAAACACGGACTGACACGGGGACTAAAAAACCGGACTAAAACAAAATAATATAGCAGCAAACAAACAGGTGAGGAGACAGAAAACCAGGAACAGAACAACACATGGAACACAAGGAAAACACAGACAGGAAAACAGGACTAAAATGTGGAACTGCACAATTCCAGAGATGTTACAAAAAGCAAATTTTGTTCAGAGACGTTTACAACTGTGATATTTTATTTTCATTAAAATCGCTGTTCTCCGGTAGTTGGCCATTGCATATTGCAAATGCAAACGTAATTGTAAAAACACCACAATTGCTGCTGTTTGTTTGCTGTTTTACAGCTGGTTGGAGGACCTCGAAATACCCTGACTGTGATCTGACCAGCCAGGACAGTGCCTGTTTTGTTTAATTGTCCAAGAATGCTGTCATAAACCTGCAATTAATTTTCTTGGCAGAAAACATTGCTAGTTGTGACCCAGTGGTTATCAACCACTTATCAAATATATTTATAATCTGGACAAACCTACAATATCAAAGATATTTATAATCTGGACGAACCTACAATTCCCCATTTTGCAAGTGTGCTATATAACAAACATGAATGGAAGCCATCTATTTCTAAACATCCCTTTGCCAAAAGGAAGCTGGCAAGGTCAATGTGGTCACTTGTTAGCCAGTACTCGTGGTGAAGAAGGTACATCAGTGACTGCACCTTTGGGGGTTGTCTAATTCTTTTGACATTAATAAATGTTTGAATTTCTTCCTCAGATTTGTCTTTTTTTTCCTTCAATTGTCTTTTTGCGTTGCTAAATCACATTTATATAAATTTTTATTATTACAATTCATTTACACCTACATAAATAACATTTATTATTTACAACACATTACATTAAAAGGTAATAACACATTGACTTATGTCTTGCATTTTCACGGTGATGCAAATATTTTGTATTGATCTCTATGGACGGATCAGCGTATTATGGCTACAAATTAGTGCAGTGTCAAAAGACTGCAAAATAAAATGGTCAAGCAAGGTCTTTGATCTAGTTTTACATGAAACATAGTGGTTATGAAGTATACTCACTTGAAGCAGAACTGTGCTGCCTGACTGGTTAGAGAAGGTAAACAGAAAAGCTGCATGCATACCATCTCTATTTCCTTCACTCGTCATTGCTTACAAAGTGAATAGAAAGTGGCCTGGTGCATTTGTTTTCGCATATAATGCTACTGGACAGTTAAAGATTTGGGAACTTATAGTCGGCATACCCACTGATGGTAATTTGTGTTGTGTAGCTAACTTCATAATGTTCATTACTGTCTTTTGCAACATCAAGGTTTTTTTGGTTTCAGACAGAGGCCCACAGCATGCAAGCAGAGGTGGGTAAGTTCTTCAGAGAGTAAAAGTCCTGCCAGGTTTTCCTTCTGCTTGTTCACTTAACAAGGTGATTTCAATTATCAATCCCTGTAATTGAAATCGCCCGGTTAAGTGAACAAGCGGAACAAGAAAGTGATCCTGCATTAGTTATGGACTGCTTCCCATGTTTTCAGATGTCCGTTCTTTGAAACGTATTTGTCACATTGCTCTTTTATTTGTGGGCCACCAGCTTCACTGAGTGTCTTTGCAAGGCCACCGTGTTGGCAGCATTCAACAACAGCATCCATCTGAAAGTTGCTTAAGTCTGCCTTCCACACACACAAAGCGATCAGTAACAGTCATTTTTCTTTTTAATAAAGTGCCTCACATCAAAAGCCCTTTTAATGCTTCCACTAAACTAAATTCAAGTCATATTGTAGTGTGGGAGTGAGTGCAGGTACAGAACAGGAGACACACGAGAGACGGTGATTGCAGGTTATTTTAATCTTCCCAAAGGCAATCACACACACAGCAGAAACAAACCTCTTTCGTGCAAAGACTATCTGGGAAACAATCAGACGGTGGATTACTAGTCTATGTAATCACGCTCCAGGTGTTGTAAGGATCTGTGTACGATGAGCGAGAGTAAGCGCGAGCCAGAGGAACACACACAGGCGGAATTGCGGGTGCAAC